>JXCR01146131.1:0-25835 GCA_002079205.1 Phalaenopsis hybrid cultivar
TATATATATATATATTGTTTTGTGTCAAATAGGAGCAATTTTAATCTTTACCCTCTTTTGAGTGTTATAAAGAACATTAACTAATCCAAAGTTTGGTCTCTAATTCTGTGATTAGGCTGAGAGGATATCGACTGCCACTTCAGAGCTCCCACTACTCCCTTACCTGAGGGCTAACAATCTCGCATCAGTTTCCAATCAACTAGACCAAATTAGGGATTTTAATCTGTTTCCTTAAAATCTCTAATTCTGCATTCAATAAAGTATATTTTCATATTTATTTTCACCCAAGCCCATTGATGACATACTCTCCCATGAAATCAAATGTGATTTACCCTTTGTTGTAGAAATCATAACCCTTTTCAGAACATATGTCTCTCAACAATTTTTAATATTTCAATTGGCCAAATTGAAAAGTAAATAAAGTTTGGAGATCAAATCATCACAAAATATTAACATTTAAAACCGTAGAAAATAAAATCAAACCATATCTCAAAGTAGGAAGAATGATACAGAAGACCACTCAAAATTCATGAGAAGGATACGACAAAACACAAATTTCATATATAAAAAAAAAGTTTACAAAACAAAAAAAAAAAAAAGATACAACTTATCTCAAAATCCTTCCTAAGCAAATCCCTAAAAGTTTTCTCCTCTTGCAACCCTAGAAGAAAATCTCCTCTTCTCTTACAACCCTAGAAGGAATTCTCCTCTTCTCTCCTCTTGCCCCTCACGCCAACTTTCTCTCTCTCTCATTTTCCTCTCTCTCACCAACTCTATGAAGTCTTCTCTTTATTTTGGGCTGCCTCCTTTGAAAAATAATTCAAAATTCCCCTCCAAAAGTTAACTCTTTTGAATCAAAAGATGTGTCATTTGATCCAAGAGACATATCCCTTCATAAAAGAGCCTTCCAAAGTGTCTAGATGCATTAAATTACTCCAATATATGTGCAGAGCAAGTGTTCATTTGAAAATTCATGGAAAATTTGTCTCAAACTGACTTAATTTGCAAAAAGTCCTCTCTAGTGTATCATGCATCGATCTGGTGCATCATGCACCAGTTTTTTATCAAACGGCGCATCATGCACCGATCTGGTGCATCATGCACTAGAATCTCAAAACTTGTTGTTTTAGTTCCAAATTTCATCATTTTCGTCATCTTTTCTCTAAATGCCTAAAAATGATATACCTGCAACAAAAACATGAAAATACCCTTCTTTAAAGAGCAATATCACCAAAACTAAGCATAAAATATGTGCTTAAAATAGTATATTATTTTGGTGTATCAAAATCCCTCAAACTGAAATGTTACTTGTCCTCAAGTGACACTTTTACTACATAAAAGCATATGACTTAGGATAGAGATTAACTTATAACTTCTATAATTTAGTTTAATAAATAGAATAACAAAATTTAAGAAAAACATTTAAGAACTTAGATTCAAATTCTAAGCCTAGGAATACTTAGTACTCAAATTTAAGATTTCTGAATCTCTATTAATTTCAAGAAGAATTGTAATTTATCATTTTAAGGACATTTAGAACATTCATATGAAAAAGAACTTCATGAAAACTTTACTAGGAATGCTATTAATACTCCAATATAAGTTTAGAAAATGTAATAAAGCTCATTCCTTAAGTTGATTCAAGTGAAGCCGATTTTCTTTTGTTTTGTTTTGTTTTCTTTTCTTTTCTTTTCCCTTTTTTTTTCTTTCTTTTAGGATCTTTTCAATCCTTTCTTTTTTTTTCTTTTTCATTTTACAGTGAGGAATACTATATCTGAATAGCCTTTAATAATTTTGAACTTAATTATCCTCTTCTTAAAGTTAAAACTCTATACCTTTCTTCCTTTATAAATTAATATTAGTTTATGATTTTTCACAAAGTCTCATTCTTTTCTTCTTACATGAAACTCTAAAATTTTTAACACTTCAAAAATACAACTTCTTTTACTTTAAATAGAAAAGCATAGTCTTATCCTTCCATACCAAATATCTTTAACTTTAGAATTGACCTTCATTATTAAAAACTTTTTACCTAAATTTACCACAATATTTATAAACATAAGTATAGTCATTAAAGTTAAATCTTAATATCCAAGGCCATGTTAAATTAATTTTGAAAATATAATTAATTGAGAACAAATAAAATTTAGTTTACTTCTTTTCAAAATAAATTTTTCTTTCCCCCAAACTTAAGTTTTTAAGTGATTTTAAAAATGTTTTTAGTATAAAATTGAGTAGGCGAAAGAAAATAGTAAATGCATGAAAATAAAAAACTAATCTGTAGAGGATTTCTGACTATGAAACTAGGCTCTAGTATACTATATGTACTAACTCTAAAACTATATACAAACTTTAAAGCATTAAATAAAACGTAATATATTATAAAGAACTTACTGAGAATTAAAAATAGAAATTCAAAAACTAAAAAACTAAAATGAAAATACTAAAAATACAAAAAAAGTGAAAGTCTGTAATTACTATTACAATTTTGTTCAAACACAACATGAAAGTTTTTTATTACAATAAGTTTTAAATAAATATTCATCACATTAAAATCACAAATAATAAACAAACATCAAAACACACTAAACTAAACTCAAAATAATTAATCCTCATCTCCTTCCTCATCTTTATCAGAATCTTCTTCTTCTCCTCCTCCTTCTTCTTCATCTTGAACAAGAGTATAGGGAGTGAAACTGAGGCAAGCAGGAAAGTCCACATTAAGTTATGCTCTAAGATGTCTTACCATAGCATTTTCAAAATGAATTTCATGTTGAGCTCTCCTTTGCTGATATTCATCATTATAAGCATTTCTTGCTCCTATCTCTCCCAACTAAGTTTGAATATTAATTATCTCCATTTGTTGAATTATGAATTGGTCCATAATACCTTCAAGTGATGCAGATTGAGAAGTAGACACCCCTACAACAGATGTAGTGGGTCTATCTCTTCTTCTACCTCTAGGCTCAACAAATGATTCCACTCTCTGAATCATATGCCTCCCAATCAGATTTTGTGGTTGTAATCTATTTTCATTTCTATGGAACTCTACTCCTGATTTTTCACATAGAGTGAAAATCAGAGCAGGGTATCCCAAACCACCAGCAGTAGAACTACCAGCTATACTTTGAGCATGTTGAACTATAAGTGCAACAACATCTATTGCTTTTCATGTTTTGAATGAAATAATTTAGTACAACTCTATCTTTTGTAACATCAGCCAAATGATTTGTTGGCAACATTCTAGTAGAAATGAAGTGGTGTCATACTTTTGACCAAATAGTCAACATGGAAGCAGGAAAGTTAACTATGTTTTTATTCTTAATCATCCACTCTCCTCTTCCATCAGCCAAAAATGCAATCACTTCATCCAGTGATGAATCATTCATCACGAATGCAACGTATTCATTAAAAAAAACACCCCTAAATCAATAAAAAGAATTGATCTGATCAGCAGTAAATTCAACTTATTTACCACTAACTAAGATTTGATCTTTAGTATTGAACCTTAGGTTTGCATAAAACTCCCGAACCATTAAGACAATTGCTATGACAGTGAAGTAGCAGAATCTTTCCTATTTTTTGGTAAGAATATCTCTCTCGATCTCACCACCCGCGTTTGTAAATGGCCGTTCTTGGATCATTCTTCTTGTCTTCATTTGAGTATTTTAACTGTGATGGGCTTTGAAACTAACAAATCTTCATGTATCAAAATCTTCAGATAGCCTTCCTCTCTTAACTCAGGGAGCCATTTGAAAATTTTATGAAAATCCAAATAATTCTAAATAAATTGCTAAATAAAAAATTTAACTCCTCAAGCATGTTTATTTGGTATGAAACTTTTCACCATAAGTTTTCTTCAATCTTGTTCATAAAAAATCCCAAATTTCGGATCTCACAAATCCATGGTAACAAACCATCTTCAATACGCTCAGTATTTTCAAAATGTTCTTTTAGTCTCAATCCAGATGATCTAATATTTTAGTAATATTCCCAATCACATGCATGAGATTCTGCATCTCTTTTTCAATCTTTATAGTAGGGCTGAACAGGTGATGAATTCTGAGATTCTTGATCCATCAACACATTCATATCAATTTTATCTCTCATTCCAATACAGTTGCAATAGGCTTCTGGATCCATCAACTTCCAAGGAAGAAGCACTTTTTCCTAGCTTTGATAAGGTACTTGCGATTGACTGCACAGTAGGAAAATAGTGAAACGATGTCCAAGTCCAGTTGCAGATCCATTGACAATCAAACCCAAAACTGATTTCACAATAATAGCTCCAACATCAATAGGTTTTCTAGTTTGAATACAGTAATTCAGAATGACACTCTCCTTAGTTACCTTACTGATTTTCATGGTGGGCAGTAGTTTCGATACAGTGAAGAAGTGCCAGGCTTTTGAAACTGGATTTAAAAATGATGAGGGAAAACTTGCATTTCTATCATCTATGGTCTCCCAATTCGTATCTTTTTCCATAAGGCTGTGGTAGAGTGTATTCATATTATCTCTTGTAGGGGTAAAATTCACATAATGACGGATAGGCACATTCTCAATCATAAACATCTCATTTATTTTTGAAGGAGTGAACTAAACAAACTTGCCTTGCACGTAGATCATTCCTTGGTTGTTCTCATGAAGATTTGCATAAATTTTTTTTACTACATGAACAACGCCAGCGACAGTAGTATAATAAAGCAACTCTCAGCGCCTCTGCATAATAGTCTCTTCCACAGCGACAGTAGTAAAATTCCTTAATTCACAAATCTCTTTTTTTTAATTAGCCTCTTCTTTACTAGAACCTGATCATGTAATTTCTGCACATAAAAAATGATGAACTTTCTCCTATTGAAAACTCTAAATCTCACAGTATTTATGGAGTGGGAAGCCATTAGATTTGAAATCTAGTTGTTTTTCCCTCGTTTTCCCCCTTAAAATAGTCTTAAGATTCAATTTTTAGGAGTTATAAGGAGAAGAAACTGTTATGTAATTTTAATCTTTTATTGTATAATAAAACTTCATGTCCAGGTTTAAATTCTCTTTTTATTATCTTCTGATCATGCCATTCTTTCATCTTTTCCTTATAAATCCTCGCATTATCATAAGATTCATTTCTAATTTCTTCAAACTCATTTAATTGCAATAATATTTTCTCACCAGCTTCTTTCAAATTAAAATTAAACTCTTTTATAGCCTAATAAGTTTTATGCTCTAATTCAAGTGGCAAGTGACAAGTCTTCCCAAAAATAAATCTATATGGGGAATTTCCTATAGGTGTCTTATAGGCTATCATGTATGCCCATATTGCAGTATCTAATATAGTAGACAAATCCATTTTATTAGGAATAACAATTTTTTCCAAAATTCTCTTGATTTCACGATTAGATATTTCTGCTAAACCACTAGTCTGGGGAGGATAAACAATTGCAATTTTATGTATTATATTATATTTTTCCACCAATTTTGCAGTGGTTGCATTCCTAAAATGAGATCCTCTATCGATAACAATTACGCTTGGCATTCCATATCTTGTAAAAAGATTTTTAATTATAAAATTTGAAACACTCCGAGCATCACATCAAGGTAAAGTGACTGCTTCAATCCATTTTGAAACATAATCCACTGTAATCAGTATATAAATATTTTAAAATGAAGGTATAAATGGTTTCATAAAATCTAATCCCCGTGCATCAAAAATTTCAAAATCCAAGCTAAAATTTAGAGGCATTTCATTGCTTTTTGAAACATTACCTATTCTCTGGCACCGATCACTTGTTTTGATATATATATTAATATCTATAATTAGAGTAGGCCAATAAAATCCATATTGTAAAATTTTTTGAACAGTTCTATCATTTCCAAAATGACCTTCAAATTCAGAATCATGACATTTTTGAATAATTTCTTGAATTTCTTTATAAGACACACATTGTCTCATTACTAAAATTTTACATTGTCTATACAAATATGGATCATCCCAAAAATATAACTTTGCATCATAAATGAATTTCTTTTCCTGCTGTTTTGTCAGTCCATATGGTAAAATACCACTAACAATATAATTTATAATATCAGCATACCAAGGTATTTCCTATCCTCTTACAACATAAAATTGTTCATCAGGAAAAGTCTCATTAATTTTTTTTTTCCAAATCAAGTATTTATTCTTGTTATAGACTAGATAGATGATCAACAATTTGATTATAAGTCTCTTTTCTTTCGACTACTACAAAATCAAACTCTTGCATAAGAAGTACCCATCTAGTTAATCTTGGTTTAACATCCTTCTTTTCAATCAAATATTTAAAAGCTGAATGGTTAGTATACACAACACATTTAACTTCAATCAGATATGACCTAAACTTATCAAAAACATACACAATGGCTAATAACTCTCTTTTAGTGGTGGTGTAATTAATTTGAGCATCATTAAGAGTCTTACTAGCATAGTATATGGCTTTAAAAATCTTATCATATCTCTGCCCTAAAACAACTTCAATAGAATAATAACTAGCATCACACATTAATTTAAAAGGTTTCTCCCAATTAGGAGAAATAATTATAGGAGTAGCAATCAATTTTTCCTTTAAAGATTCAAAGGCTTTAGAAGAATCTTGATTAAAGTAAAATTTTATATATTTTACTAGAAGTTGACATAAAGGCTTAGTAATTTTTAAAAATTCTTTAATATTTCTCCTGTAAAATCCAACATGTCCTAAAAAACTCCTAACTCCTCTTACTGTAGTAGGTGGAGGTAGGTTTGATGTAACCTGTATTTTTGCAGGATCTACTTTCATGCCGTTATCTGAAATTTTATGCCCAAGTACAATTCCTCCTACAACCATGAATTAACATTTGTCCCAGCTCAATACGAGATTAGTCTTTTTACAATGTTCCAAAACTTTCTCTAAATGATTTAAACATATTTTGAATGAAATTCCAAATACAAAAAAATTGTCCATAAAAACAACAATCCCTTTTTCATTCACATCACTGAAAATTGACATCACACATCTTTGAAATGTTGCAGGTGCATTACATAATCCAAATGAAATTTACCTAAAAGCAAATGTTCCATAAGGACTAATAAAAGTTGTTTTCTTTTGATCCTCGAGACTAATAGGTATTTGGTGATAACCGGTATATCCATCTAAGAAAATAAAATATTTATGCCCACCTAATCTATCCAACATCTGGTCCAAAAAGTGTAAAAGAAAATGATCCTTCCTGGTAGCAGAATTTAATGTTCTATAATCTATGCAGATTCTCAAACCATCGACTTGTCTTATTGATATTAATTTGTTATGCTCATTCATCATTACAGTTACACCTCATTTCTTTGGAACACAGTGAATTGGACTTACTCGAACACTGTCTAAAATAGAATATATTATTCCAACATCTAACCATTTTAAACTTTCTTTCTTCACAATTTCTTTCATCGTAAGATTTATTCTCCTTCAAGGATCAGCTCTTGGTTTATGTTGATCTTCTAATAAAATTTTATGCATACAAATTGAATGACAGATTCCTTTAATATCAGCTAATGTCCATCCAAAGGCTTTCTTATATCTTTTCAAAGTTTCCAATAACTATTGTCCTTGCGTATCCGTTAATTTTGAGGAAACTATAACAGGTAATGTAGATAAATATCCTAAGAATGCAAACTTCAAATGTGCAGGAAGTGTTTTCTATTCTAGTTCAGGAGGTTTCTCAATAGATGAAATCAAATTCTTGTTAGCTTCTGTAGGATCTTACATTTCATTTTTTTTCCTGAACATAATCCAAATCCTCTTTACTCACTTCCATAGATTCATCATGAATTTTATCCTATTCTTGATATTCTATATATTCCTTTTCAAATTCACTTTCAAAAGTCTTCTTAAAACATTCATAGCTTATGTATTCATTAATATCCATTCTAAAGCATTCAATCTCTTGCTCTTTTGCAAGGTATCTCATTGATTTTGCAATATTAAACGTAACTTCTTGATCACTAACTCTTATAATTAGTTCTCTTTTCTGCACATCTATCAAAGCTCTTCCAGTGGCTAAGAGTGGTCTTCCTAAAATGATAAGAATTTCATTTTCTTTCTCTATATCTAACACAATAAAGTCCACAAGAAAGATAAATTTATCAACCTTTACCAAAACATCTTTTATAACTCCTAAGCCCAACCTTCTGAAAATTGATAATAACATAATATTAATACTGGCTCCTAAATCACTTAAAGTGTTTCTATAAAATTGTTTGCCAACAGCATAAGGAATTATAAAACTTCCAGGATCCTTAGATTTTCTGGAAGCTTATTCTGAATTATAGTGCTACACTCTTCACTGAATGCAATAGTCTCATTATCTATAAACTTCATTTTCTTATTAATTATATCCTCCATGAACTTCACATAGTTTGACATTTGTTCTAAAGCTTCAACAAATGGTAAGTTTATCTTTAATTTCCTCAAATTTTTAAAAAATTTTGAAAATTGATTATCTATGTGTTTCAGCTTAAATCTTTGAGAAAATGGAGATGGTGGTTTTTCTACAGAGATTTTCATTATTTTAATAAGACTTTCTGCTTCAAAATGAAAATCTTCACCAGATTTTTCATTTTCTACCTCATCTTTTTTCAAATTCAACTTCTTGTTGAACTTTATTTTCTAGTTCTTTTCCACTTCTCAGTTGAATAATTTTAATTTGCTCTTTGTTCTGATCTTTAGAATATACTTCAACATTACTAGGTAATGTTCCTGGAGGTCTATTGCTAAGTGCGGTAGCAATACATCCCAATTGATTTTCCATGTTTCTGATTGCAGCTCCTTAACTTTGTAATTGACAGCCCATTTGCAATATCAATTCTTCCATTGATAGCTTTTTCTCCTTACTCTGCAAATTATTAAATCCTGGGGGGGTAATAAAGTTTATAAGCTTGATTCCCTTAATTGTTAGAGTTTCACAATGGGTTAGCAATATTGTTTCTCCATTGTGAATTTGCAGCATTTGAGTTATTGGTACTCCAACTAAAGTTTGGAAGATTCTTCCATTAAGGATTATAATAATTGGCATAAGGGTTATTAGAACGATTGTTTATTGCATTAAAAATTATTAGTAGTCATCTTTTCAATTAATGAATATGCTTCATCGAATGATTTTGACATTCATGATCCACCACCAGAATCATCGATTATTGATCTAAGAGATCCAACCGACCCACTATAAAAAGTTTGAATTATTAACCATTCTGACAATGCATGGTGTGGACACTTTCTAAAGAGATCATTAAATCTTTCCTTGGCTTCATAAATTGATTCCCCTTCAAACTGGCAAAAAGATGTGGTATCATTTCTAAGCTTAGCAGTTTTTGAAGTTGGGAAATATTTAGATAAGAACTTTGTGATAAATCTCCCCATGTTATGATAGATCCAGGTGCTAATGAGTTTAACCATATCTTAGTTTTATCCCTCAGTGAAAAAGAAAAAAGTCTAAGCCTAACAACATCATTCAACACTCCATCATATTTAAATGTAGCACACAATTCTAGAAAACTAGCAAGGTGTAAATTAGAATCTTCAGGTTGTGTTCCTCCAAACAGATTATTTTGTATCATTTGGATAACAACATGTTTAAGCTCAAATGAATTGGCAGCTACAATAGGGTTTTACATACTCAAATGAATTTCATCTGCTATAGAATTAGCATAATCTCTTAAAGGTCTCTAAGGATGTTCATTTTCATTTCCAACATAGTTTAAATTGCAAGCCATTTTGCTAAATCGATCTCTCTTTTTTTGTTGTTCTCAAATTTTTCTAACTGTTCTCTCTCTAATTCAGAAGCATAAGGTACTAAATTTTCATATTTTACACTACACAAAAAAATAAAAGCCAGCAATTAAAAATAAGCAAACACACTTAAATAAGAAAATGTTCAAGACTAAACAACAAACACTCTTATATATATATATATATATATATAATAATAATAATAATAATAATAATAATAATAATAATAATAAAATAAAATACTTACTAATACTATTTTCTGTTACTTCCCCGACAACGGCGCCAAAAACTTGATGCGGTGGTAGATTTAGTGTGTAAATTTTACAATTATTTTTAAATATTATAAAATTACACACGAGAGATAAATATGTAATATAATCCCAACAAAAATACCTTTTATGAAAATAGTTTAACTTTTAAAACTCTTTTTAAACTGTCAAATCTCCATTAAAATCAACGCAAGTATACGTGTCGCTCAAGTAATAAAGGGCTGTAATAGAGTCCTAGATATCGATCTCACAGTGAAGTTGGAAAATCCTTAAAGTATGATTTTGAAATTATTTTATAATTTAAAACAATAAAAATAAAAGTAAAGTGCAAAGTTTGAATATTAACTACTCAGGTAAAGGCTATGTAAAATGCAGTTGGAAAATAAAGTTAATAACTAAGAACTAACTTTCAAAAGTAAAATGATGAAAATTAATCAAAGTTTTTATTTTGACGAAAAGTTCAAATTTAAGAAAGCATACTTTCCCTTTACAATGAGCATATGGATTGTGAAGAAATTCAAATTATTTGAAAAAATATATATAAACTGTTTTATGTCAAATATGAACAATCCTATTCTTTACCCTCTTCCAACTGTTATAAAGAACATTGACTAATCTAGAGTTTGGTCCTTCATTATGTGATTAGGCTGGGAGGATACCAGTTGCCACTGCAGAGCTCGCACCACTCCCTCACCCGAGAGCTAATAATCTCGCATCAGTTTTCAATCAATTGAACCAAATTGGGGATTTTAATCTGTCACCTTAAAATCTCCAATTTTGCATCCAACAAAGTATATTTTCTTATTTATTTTCACCCAATCTCATGGATGACATACTCTCCCATGAAATCAAATGTGATTCTCAGTATATTGTAGAAATCATTTCCCTTTTCAGAACATATGTCTCTCAATAAGTTTTAATATTTCAATTGGCTAGATCAAAAAGTAAATGAAGATCGGAGTTCAAATCATCACAAATTTTTAACATTTAAAACCATAGAAAACAAAATATATTCTTCAACAAACTATATCTCAAAGTAGGAAGAAGGATAAATAAGACTACTCAGAATTCATGGAAGGATACGACAAAACACAGATTTGATATATAAAAATAAATTTACAAAACAAAAGAAATAAAAGACACAACTTATCTCACAATCCTTCCTAAGAAAATCCCTAGAAGTTCTTTCAAAATCTTTCTCTTTTTACAATCCCACTCAATTCTCTCTTAGAAGTGTAATAGAAAAGAAATCTCTCACCTTCCCTCTCTTCTTACAACCCTAGAAGAAAATCTCCTCTTCTCTCTTCTTGCCTCCCAGTCCGACTTTCTCTCTCTCTCCCTTCCCCTCTCTCGCTAACTCTATGAAGTCTTCTCTTTGTTTTGGGCTGCCTCCTTTGAAAAAGGATTCAAAATTTCCCTCCAAAAGTCAACTCTTTTGAATTCAAAAGATGTGTCATTTGATCCAAGAGACATATCCCTTCATAAAAGAACCTTCCAAAGTGTATAGATGCATTGATATACTCCAATAGATGTGTAGAGAAAGTGTCCCTTTGAAAATTCACGCAGAATTCATCTAGAACCGCTTTAATTTGCAAAAAGTCATCTCTGGCGCACCATGCACCAGAATCTCAAAATTCACTGTTTTGGTTTCAAATTTTGTCCTTTCTGCCATTTTTGCTCCAAATGCCTAAAAATGATATACCTGTAACAAAAACATGAAAATACTCTTCTTTAAAGTGCAATATCACTAAAAATTAACATAAAATATGTTCTTAAAACAACATATTTTTTTGGTGTATCAAAATACTATTTTAAAAAAATTATACATGCATTAAATTAAATTCAAAAAAAAAATTTCAAACGAGGAACATTCTGGGGACCGATAAAGAGTACTTTGAGTTGAGTTCTAAGTGAGTTAGTAATCCGTATCAACTGGTTTTCTATGTTCCTAATTATTGCATATTGACTTTGCAGTTGATTCCCCATATGCTATATAACTTTCTTGTAAGGTAGCTTCTTCACCTTGAACTGTTGGTTAGAGTTAAATTCTAGAGGATGAGAAGGTCTATAGCTAGAACTACCCTGGTTATTTCAAATTTAAAAAAAGGATTTGCTTGATTTTTTCTCTATTGTTGGTTTCCTCCACCTTGATTGTTGTTCCAGTTAAAGTTAGGATGGTTCTTCCAACGTAGAATCTAGAAATTGGAATAAGGTTTGTTAGTTCTAATTTTAATTGTATTTAGAGTCTCAAATGATGATTTATTAGCATTAACCAATTGTCCAAATTATTTTTCATCAATTATTGGAGCTCCTTGAGGTTGGTTCATTCCAAATTTGTCTAGCTTCCTAGATATGGTTACTACCTGAGAAGTTAAAATTGAAAGCACATCAGTGTCATGTACACTAGGTACCTTCCAAGATTTTATTGTACTAAAAATCCATTGAAAATTGCTAGTGGTCATCTCTTCAATCAGAGAATGTCTCAGCAAATGCCTTTGACATGAGTGAACCACCAGCGACATCATCAATAATCGATCAAAGGGATCCTACTAAACCATTCTAAAAGGTATTAATAATCAATCAATCATGTAGTGCATGTTACTTAAATTTCATTTCTAAGTCTAGTTATTTTTTAAAGTGGGAAATACTTAGCTAAGAATTTTTGGGCTAAGTCAGTCAATGTCCTAATTGATCTAGGTGCTAATTAATTTAACCACATTTTAGCCTTATCTCTTAAGGAAAAAGGAAAAAACTTAAACCTAACAACTTCATTCGATACGTCATTTTAGCAAAAAGTAGCGCATAGTACTAAGAAACTTGGTAAGCGTAAGTTAGGATCATCAGAAGGGGTTTCCACAAATTGGTTGTCCTGCACCATTTGGATGATAGCAAGTTTAAGATTAAATGTGCTAGCTCTATGGTAGTGGTTTGAATACTTAAGTGATTTTCATCTATCGTAGGATTAACTTAATCCCTTAATGGTTTATGAGCATTATGATGACCATTAACTGATTCCTGTGTTTCTAAATTGATTTGTTGATTGTTCATCATTTCTTCTACAAGTTCATGAAGTCTTTTCAATTTTTAAATTCTTATAATAGTTATCTCTAGTTCTGAATCATAGAGTTTAAGTTTTAAAGGTCATGAACTACGCATTCACTGACTAAAGACTTCACTAGTAGATTTCACACAAATTGAACACACAAAAATAATTTTAGAATTTTTTTTCAAACAAACAAACAAATACACACAAAAAAACTAATACTAGAAGTTTCCAAGTCTTTTTCTAAATGGTTCAACTAAAATTCTCATAAGTTAACTACACCGTCGTTCCCCATCAACAACCCCAAAAACTTGATATCATATTTCCATGTGCAATCGCACTCTAGGGCATCTCATCCAAGTGTATGTGGTATATCAGTAATATCAAATTTTGAGTCTGAAATATGGATCTCACATAGAACAAGGAAATTAGACTTAAAAGAAGTTCTAGCCTACTAGGTTTAGTTCTTAGGCTACAATTTAGATTAGGATAAAGCTCTACAAACTAATACTACAGTGTTGCAATCCATTTTAAAGGTTAAATCCAACAAAAAAATTATTTTTCCTAATTGGATTAGTGATTAACAAGTTATAGAGTTACTTTCCCTTGCAATGATATAAGTGGAGTGTAGGAAATATAATGTGTCAATTGTGAATGTAGCTAGTGAAAAATAGAAACAACTCTCTTTTTTACATGAGTGAATATAGAAGTTTAGTTAATTTGACTTTAATTCCTTAAATAAAAAAGTAGACCTATCAAAGACTATTTCCCTAATGTTTGCATCTCCCTAGAAAGTACTTGCACCATACCCTATATATCAATGTGAATTGCCTAATTGTTCTACCATAGCTCTTCCGAGTCATTATGGTGACAACACATTTTAACAATTTACTTGGCCAAAATGAAAAGTAAACGAAGAATCAAAGGTTACTCATCACCTTAAGAACATAAAAAATAATTTTAAAAAATTTTGCACTCCTACACATCCTACTTATTCATCACAAAGAAAAAAAAAAGAGAACTACTCAAAAAGCATGAAGAACACATCACAAAAGTGTCACTGGAAATAAGAAAATCCACTAAATACTTATGTTTACAAAAATACCATTTGAAAAATATATAATACTTTTCTTTCTCTCCTTTACAAAGCTCTGAGAATTGTCCCCCAAGAATCCTCTGATCCCTTGCTGCTCTTCTGAATACTCTCCTCACAGTACAACTCAACTCCTCACTAAATGACCAATGAAAACCTATCATACTCAATTCTCCGACAAACCTTGCCTCCTCATTACATAGATACATCCTATAGGTTATATAAACTCCTCATAATAGCTCCTTGTTGGGCTGAGTAACTCCCCACAAAGTAGGGTCAAACTGCCAAAAATTACCTACAGCAGTTGCTGGCGCTCAAGTGTCAGGGGTTTGGCGTCTAGTCATCAGGCTTTCTATTTGCATAAATCAATAAGGGTGCTTTGGAACCCATGGGTGTGGCTTCTAGGTGCCAGTAAGGTAGTGCCTTTGTGCCCAATGGCTGATGCCAAGACACCAGTCTCTCTGATTTCTAGAGCAAAGATTGGCGCCTAGGCGCTCAAGGTTCAGATGCCTAAGCACCAGTCTCTTGTGAGCTGCTTTGCTCCAAGCCTTCACCACTTTGCTCCACGTCTCTTCCACTTTGTTTCACTTCTAATACGTGTTATACCTAATAAAAACATAAAAATACCTTTCATTAAAGTGCAATTTCATCCATAAAAATGTGCAAACACATAAAAAAATTATGCATTTTTTTACATATCATATCACCATAAATAAATGACACTTCTATATGTTTGTCATCAATTAAGGTGTTATTAAGAAGCAATTATGGAGAATCAATGAAAAAAATGTAATGGATTATATCCTTTCAAATTGCCTAAATATTATTACAAAACTAGTAAGGGTACTTTGAATTTCAAGCTTCTTCTTCTCCCGATGAAGTTCATTAATATTTATCATAGGTCCTAAATGAACACTAAGTTATATTTTATGAATTCCTGAAATAGTTTTATTTTTCAATTTTAATTTGCTTTGGGATTTATGTTGTCTTCAATATTCAAGATCCAGATTTATTAATAGTATTAAGGATGGATAAAGCAAGTTCATAAAATTTTCTTATTTTTTTCCTTTTGTCTCCAACATTTATACATCATGATAAAGCCATCATGAAGAGCGCACCTAAGTTCAACATGCCAAAATAAAGTATATTTCGGTTAAATTCTTGATTTTTAGGTGAAGTGTTAACAATACCATTCTTTTGCATAGATGGTTAATTGACATAGATAAGAGAAAAAATATTTGAGCTCATAATTAAAAAAATTTGAATAGTTAAGGCTGTATTATCAATCCTCCAATCTAAAAAGTATCAAATTTAAACATGCGCTTCTTTTAACAAGTAGTATGTGTATTTTTATTGAACTCCGATTCACATAATTCATTTATCTCAACATCATTCATTATATTATCATTAAAATTTGCTTTATTGTGAAGTTTTTTTAGAAGTTTGTTGCTCATTAACATGTTTATTGTCATCTCATATTTTGAATTTAGTTTATAATATATTTAATCCCTATAAAATATCAGTAACACATGTTTTATTTTAGGAAATTCTTAAAAGATGATCTTAAGCTCCCAACCAAACATCGAAGGTGAGTTACATTTTCATTGCTTCATTATTAAAAAGATATGACCCAGTAACATCAACAATTTATTGATTAAAAACTTATCACTTTACTCTCCACTTGCATGACTTGCCCTCTTAACTTTTTGAGTGATTATAAAAAATGAACTCGAGTGCCATTCTCTCTACTTGATTTTCTTAACATAGATTTCTCTAAAATAATCCAATTTGAGCTAAAACAAAGCAAGTTATTTAGTGTTTATTACATCTACTTATTCATCATTATATTGCTTGTTTGGACTTGATTAGGATTGTAAAATCCTAAGACAAATATATGATGCATCTATTCATCTTTTTAAGTGACATATCAAATCTTTTATGTTACTCATATTTGCATTGATGTTAAATTTGCACTTAAATTGACATTTAATCAAAAGCATTTGCTAATTAATATTAGAATTATTGGATTTAACATCATCTAAAATTGATTCCTACTCTGTTTCCATGGTGAAAACCTAAATTATAATTTTCTAAAATCATTTTTTCTTATTTACATGCATCCTCCACTTATGAAAAAGTATGATTATAATAAAAATTTCCTTCATTAGAATTTTATACTTAAATTTATTTATCTTTCGTGAAAACCTAAATTATAATTTTCTAAAATCAATTTTTCTTATTTACATGCATCCTCCACTTATGAAAAAGTATGATTATAATAAAAATTTCCTTCATTAGAATTTTATACTTAAATTTATTTATCTTTCCTTATTTTTTGCTTAAGAGCTATAGAAATGAAAGAATCTTCCAACTACAGAAATGAAAAGATCTTTGAAAGATCCTCATTGTAGGCGAACAAAACTTATTAGACTTATAAATCGAGCTCTAGAGATTGAACTTAATTTTGTAGAGCAAAAATCTAGTGATGTATCCTTTAGACTTCTTTTCTTAACTCAATAACTATATTATTAGGAAAGGAAAAATTATTTAAAATTTTTGCTTAGTTATGATTTGTGGCTGTCCTACCTTAAAACATAATGCTCAAAGGCAATGCTAAATAATTTTTATTTTGGGTCAAATCATGGTTCAGTTGAATGCATGTTAACAGAAAACATAGACGGGTTGATCTATATTCCAATATAATCTATAGATATCATGTCATTTTATGAAACGGGTCATACTTCCACGCGATGGAGCGGCAATTGCCACTAATCGGTTCGGACGGCAAAATAGTTTCATGTAATATCGCATATCGCGGATCAGCAAGTGGGGAATGCGGCTCACTCGGGGTTCATCACATCCAGTCCCGACGCCAGGCTCAGCTGCACTTTCGAAGTCCGATCCCTAGATCAAATCGAGCAAATCCTTCTTTTTCATCCTTCAACCTCCACACCGAGCTGTAGAAATCTTAATTGGCCTAAAAATGGCAGTTGCGCTAGCCCGTCTTTCTCGGAAAGTCCTAGGCCTGGCCAATTGTGCCCCTCTCCGCCGACTCTTCTCCGCCGAAGCTGCGGTGGCCGCGGTGTCGCCGTCTTCCTTTGCTGTGACATCTCCGTCGGATGAGCGCGTAAAGTGGGACTATCGCGGGCAACGGAGGATCGTACCGTTNTTTCGAAGTCCAATCCCTAGATCAAATCGAGCAAATCCTGCTCTTTCATCCTTCAACCTCCGCACCGAGCTGTAGAATTCTTAATTGGCCTAAAAATGGCAGTTGCGCTAACACGTCTTTCTCGGAAAGTCCTAGGCTTGGCCAATTGTGCCCCTCTCCGCCGACTCTTCTCCGCCGAAGCTGCGGTGGCCGCGGTGTCACCGTCTTTCTTTGCTGTGACATCTCCGTCGGATGAGCGCGTAAAGTGGGACTATCGCGGGCAACGGAGGATCGTACCGTTAGGGCAGTGGCTGCCTAAGATTGCCGTGGATGCTTATGTGGCCCCAAACGTGGTGCTTGCTGGTCAGGTCACGGTCTGCGATGGCGCATCGGTCTGGAATGGATCAGTGCTCCGCGGCGACCTTAACAAGATCACCGTCGGCTTCTGCTCTAACGTTCAGGAGCGCTGCGTCGTCCATGCCGCTTGGTCCTCTCCTACTGGTGCTTACTTTCTTATCTCTGTCATATTTCTTCGTTTTGATGAATTGAGATAGTCTTTCATTTGATATTTGATACCTNATCAGTGATCCGCGGCGACCTTAACAAGATCACCGTCGGCTTCTGCTCTAACGTTCAGGAGCGCTGCGTTGTCCATGCCGCTTGGTCCTCTCCTACTGGTGCTTACTTTTTTATCTCTGTCATATTTCTTCGTTTTGATGAATTGAGATAGTCTTTCATTTGATATTTGATACCTAAGAAGGATGGTCGGCTTGATAAGATTGCAAGTACGCGGGCTAAGGTTTATCTGTGGTTCCTTTGGCTGGTACATTCATTGGTGATTTGAGCTCATGTTTGAAATCCATTATAAACGTGCATGCTTTTTTGCTTAAGAAATTGGATTAGGAATTAGGAGGCCAGTATTGTTAATCCGTCACTTATATTCATTTTTAATGGTCCTTGGATTTTGTTGTATTACCTGAGGTTTTGGAGAGACAGCAGGCCTACTATCTTGTGAGTGGACTTTAGCTTGGATCGAACGATCATGATCTTTTTACATGTCTTCTTGAGAATATTATGGTAATTCCCTTATTTTTATCCCTTGGCATCGGCAATGGGAAGGTTTAGAGTCAGTTGGGCACCAAAAATTTATTGATAATGAAGCTTTAGAGCATTCATATGACAAGAAGTTCTTGAGCATTTGAGTAATGTTGACTTATGTGAGTTGCAATGTTTTAAAAGTGTTGTGGATGTGCTTAGCAAAGTGATTTGCTAGTACTGCCCATGGCTTGCATGTGAAGTGCAAGCTCCATGTGCTCACACCGGTTTATGGTGTTGCATTGTAGTGCTCCACAATTGGCTTTGGTTCAAAATAAAATACTGGTTCAAATTCTATGGTTCTCCTAAATTAGAGAAAATAGTATTACAAAGCTGATACTCATACATGTACAATAGTAGTCTAGCCATAATAGTCATAATTGGCCTAAAAAAATCGTAGTTAGTTGTTAGGAAGATAGTAGTTGGCCATAAAAGCTAGAGTTAGTGGCTGTGATAGCGATAGTTGACCATAATTAAAAATTGTAACAGTAGTAGATAGACACAAAAATTGTAATAGATTGTTATAAATACAGTAATTAGCCATAAAGGCTGTAGTTAGTGGAGGCAGTAGCGGCAGTTAGCCAAAGAGGCTATAGGTGGTGATTGTAATAATGTTAGTTGGCCACAAAGATCATAGTTGAAAGTTGTAACAACAATAGTTGGCCAAAACTGCTATAATTAGTTGTTGAATTTGTAGTAGTTGGCCACAAAGGTCATGGTTGAAAGTTGTAATAATGTCAGTTAGCCATAGAGACCGTAGTTGGTGGCTACAATAACATCAATTGACCACAAAAATTGTTATTTAAAGTTGTAATTATAGTAGTTAGCCATATAGGCCGTAGTTGATGTCTGGATCCATTCTCTTAAGGAGAATAATGTTACAATTTTACACTGAACACTGCACTTATTTTTATACAGTGTAAAAAAATACAACTGTTGAAAACAATTGCTCTATTATGGATACGAGAGTCATAAGCAGTGGCTTTCGTTGGCCGGAGGTCGGTGGCGACAGTCAGCGACTATCGATGTTGGTTAACAGTGGCCAACGAGTGGTGGTCGATGGTAGATAATTGCTACGAAGGCTAGAAGTTATAATGGGTTCTTCATTACTGAAGTTATACATTATAACCTTATTTGTGATGTGATGTTTGCAAACGGGGATCTGATAGCAAGAAGTCGGCTGTGGCGAGTAGCACCGGTGGTTGACGGCTACGAAGGTCAAAAGTTATCGCTAGCTTTCTAGTTCAGAATAGGCTTTAAAATTTCTTTTCTCCTCCTCCCTCAAGTGCAGAGAGGGGTTCTATTTATAGCCTCCGGGATATGAGCATTTTGGTCTTTTGGCTAATAACTTCTCCAACCACCTGATTGGGCAACCCATATTGTTCTCCCTTGATCATAAGATTTTTCACCGATTGAGTGCTTTATTGACTTTGAAATTGAGTGATTATTTGCTTGTTGAATTTCTCTTGTTGAAACGCTCGATTTGACTATAAATATATCAAATTTGGAGTTCATTTGACCATTACATTGATGATCCAAAACAAACGTGCTTCAATGGCTTGAATCTTGTAACTTTTGTGAAATAGCATATTATAATATAAAAGTTAAATAATAGAGAAATTTAATAAAATGCAAAATGGTTAAATGGAAACATTGGATGAAAGAAAGCACCATGGAAACTCCCTCAATGAATAATATTCCTTTTTTCAATCTTTTCCCAAGGTCTTGTGATAATTGCATTTATAAATTCTCATCATCAATATCATTAAGTTTCGAGACTATTTTGGATTAACTTTATGAATTCTTATTTTTTATTCATTTATTTAAGCGTTGTCTGAAAAAAAAAAAAAACATATTCCTTGAAAGTCATTTTGTATAACTTATATTCATGTAATCTTAGGTACTCTTCTTCCCTCTCTCACAATATTTTAACTACTTGTCCAATGGACACATTTTTTACCCTGTTGTTCATATTGGAAGTATCTATTTTGAAATATTTTATCATCAATAGATATCCTCTGGTAGAATAATTTTCAATTTATATATTTTAAATTTATACATATCAATCTCAACATTCTTATTTATGTCATGCACAATGTAAATATTAATGTTTTTTTTAATAACCCAACATTTAGAGTTGTAGAATTTGGTTGGCCTAATTAAAATTTTTAAGAATTTTATTTGAAATTTTTAAAATTTTATTTTCAGGCTAATATTCTCTTACCAGACAAAGCACCTAAGCCACTTCATTTTAAAAGCCTTAACTTTAGAAGTTATATTCTCATTTATATCTCCATTTTTCAATAAAATATAACTAAGATAATTGAAGTTATCACAAATAATTATCATATCATATTACAATGATATTGAATGACAATGTTAACACCAAACCTAAAATTAAATATTATATAAAAAATCTTTCTCTGCAAATTATAAATTCTCTATCTTCTAAAATTTTCCGGTATTGTTCTAATTTTTCACTTATTTCAGTGGATATTTCTAATTATTACTAATGCATCATCAACAAATTTTATCGAGCATGAATCTCGAAGTATTTTTATAAGGAATCTTTTATATTCAAGTTCAAGATCCAAGGCTCCAATTTCAGCATGTTTATGGTTAAACCGACCGCCTGCACAAGACCAACCTAATGATGTCACAGTTGGTTCAATCTGGGTGCAATCAATTCCAGATATCCATACAATTCATAATTTAATTGTAGTCATGTGCTTTATGCTTATTTGTGTCCTTCCATTCTTCCAAGAATTATTAATTTAGAGCATCTATTTTTTTTTTGGAAGGAAAGGAAAAAATAAATGAATATGTAAAAGTGTGGAAATTGAAGTTTGGAACTTGTTATGGAAGGAACTAAAAAAAAAATAAAAAATAAAAAAAAAAGAAAAGGAAAAATGGAGAAGAATTGAGAGAACATGTGAAAGAAATAACAAAAAGCAAAAGCCACACAATCAGTTAGTTTCTTTTGTTTGCTTCTCTTAACGTTGATGTTAAAATTGTATGATTTCAAATTTATGATCAACTTTCATGTAAAGGTCATGCCTTTGATGAATTGTCCCTTAAGGCACAATGAATATGTTTATGAACACATGTGGTTTTAAATGTGTGCTTCACGCACGATGCGGTGTTAAGCGACTGTGGCCTGCTTAGTGTCATAGTCATGTGATGACTGTGCACTCTTTGTTTGAGGCAAAGTGAGTCAGATACTTGTTCGCAAAATAGCGAAGTAGTGCGGGTTCAATTGTAGTATCAAAGCGGAAGCGGATAGATTTTGCTTGGCAGGTTTAGCTAAAGGAAGTAAAGATCAAATCACCTAGGGCTCTATGCGACTCCGAGTGTGTGTAGACATATAACAAAGTTTTTCTGGCTCAATCTTCGACATGTGAAGGAGAGATGATGCAGCTGCAGCAAGGCTTTTGACAAAACAATAGGGCATATGATTTGGTCCACACGAATGAGCTGTCAGAAGCAGCGGGGCCCTAGCGATTTTCTCTCCCTCTGGAATGGCGATCAAGCTTGCAGTATTCTTGACAGGCAGAGCTCTAGCATTTCTCACCAAGCTCGTAGGAATGTATCAATAGGTACAAGCCTAGTGAGGAAGATTATCAACACACTTTTCCCAAGCTTGTAGAGACCCCGACCGTTTCACAGAAGTTTTGTTTGTGTATATGTATGGTATCAATATGCAAATTGTATTCTGAATAATTTAACATCGTTAATATATATTTCAATGCAATAATTTGAATGTTTGCTAACATGTATGTTTTAGTTCAAAGAAAAACTAAAATCAAGCTTTTGAATTATTGTCATTGATCTGACATTTTTCCACATACTTTCTTAGTTTTGTTTTGAAACATTTGTTTATAAAATTTATAAAATCTACTAGACTGAAGGATCATCAAATTACGGTTTGTATCAATTTGATTTATGCATTGAAATTGAGCACAAGTGCTGATGATATGTAAGAGCTAAATATTGTGGCCTTTAGTTTGGTAGCATCTCATGTTATTATTTTTTCCATTTCAAAAGCTTTAGCATGGACCACTTTGAGATTCATTTTGTCAAGCTTATGGTAGTTGACATTTATTTTTGTAATAATGTAATTTTTTTTGGGTGTAAAGTTCAAATGAACAGAGCAGTACCGCTGTAGTTCATAGACTTTTTCATTTAAGGCAAAACATTTTTGTTTGGTAATATTGTAATATTGCTTAATTTTTTTCTTTTGGTGTAAAGTTCAAATGAACATTGACCAGTACGTTTGTAGTACTTAGATTGTTTCACTTGGGATAATACTTTTTCGTTTGGTATAAACAACTTTTAGTGTTCATTTTAAGGCATTTGATGGAGCGCAAAATGTAGAAGCTTGTGTAATGTTAACTGCAAAACATTCTTACAAATTAACCAATTTGTTTTTCTTAATTAAACCTCATGCTATAAATAAAAAATAAAAAAAATTATATTTCTATTTAAAAATTAGATGAATACTTTTTTTAATTTTTTCTTATACTTAATGCCATAATGTTTGCATTGAAGGAATAGAAAAAAAATATAAATATCTATTGCTATATAGTTTATATATATTTAATTTCAATATAAGTAATTTTCAATCAAGAAAAAATGAGTTTGTTGTTTATTCATATTTATATTTTATATTTGACTCGACAGTTGTTATTTATAATTACTAATTTATTTATACATGCAAAAAAATTAGTTATGATCAATTCAACCACAAGTAGAAAAGATCCAGTTTGAAAATATTCGAAGTTAATGCGAGTCTAATACTCTTTGTCACACGTGCGCGCGCGCGTGCACACACACACACACACACAGACATATATATATATACATATATATATATACATATATATATACATATAGACACACAAGCATGCATGCACACAGTACGTATTAGAGACATACCTATGTATGTATGATATATCTGGAGCCAATGAGCCCCTTATTGGTCATTCTAATATGTCTAAAAGAAGTTAATGTTACTAGTATAATAAAACACTTTCCGATATAGGAGGCAAATTGCTATCTTATTAATAACTAAAAATATTCAAACATAGTTCAAATATAGAGTAAAGTGAGAGGGTGAATATTATAATTGAAGGAACAAATATTCAATAGCTCTTGCACTATGGTAAAAGTGCACCTGAATCAAATTCTGCTTTAGAAAGTATTTATATATTTAAAATGAGAAGTTCAATCTATAAATTTCTTTTTAAGGAACCTAAAATAGCTGTTAGAAGGAAAGTTATGAGACGTGTGAATCAATTAAATGTGGATATGAGTATTAGAGAAAGAACTGTACAATACAACGTTAGATTATCTTATTAAATAAGAGTCTCTTTCAATGTAGTAACTTTGGAGAATTTTGATCATATGGTTGAGGTAATTGCACAATATGGATCAGATTTTTTACCACTAGCTTATTATGAGTTGGTAATTCCTTTATTTAAAAAAGGAATTGCAATCACATATGAATAATCTGGAGGATTACGAAAGAGTTTAAAAGGAGAAGATATTCGATCTTATAATTGATTGTTGGACTTATGGTAGAGCGATATAAAATTAATTTTTGTGATTAATTCATCATCAAACATTGTATTCTTATAATAAATTGATTCATCTAAATATTCAAAACCTACGACGAAGTTCTTTAATCTTAGATTCAAAAATAAAAAAGATTGGAGAAATGAATGTACTTGATGTGGTTACGAATAAATACTCTAGTTGTATTCTTGCTGGTATGTAATTTTACTATTTACTATAAAGTGCATTTATATCTTTCTTCAAATTAGAGAATGTTATCATATTTTTTCATCCATGTAGGTTAAATGTTTATGAAAAAATTACACGTGTACAACCTATTGTATGGATCTTATGTTTGAAAATGTTGAAAAAATGAGTGAAGTGAAATGTATTATCAAAAATTCTTTCGAGTTAACTAGCTATATATATGATTATGGACTTGTTCTTAACAACAACAACAACAACAACAACAACAACAACAACAACAAAGCCTTAATCCAACTATGTGGGGTCGGCTACATGAATTCTTTTTCTCCATTGTCTAAAAAATTAAGATCATTTTTTATACAATAAGCCCAAGTCTTCCTTGGTCTACCTCTGCCTTTTTTAACTTAAGTCGAATCTAAAACATCTACTCTCCTAATCAGATCATCAGATGGTCGACGCTAAATGTGACCAAACCATCTACGACGACTTTCTCTAATTTTGTCCGTCACAGGAGCTACACAACCCTTTCACGGATATATTCATTTCACATTTTATCTCAAAGTATAAAGCCACTCATCCACCTAATCATTCTCATCTCGACACACTTAACTTAGTATTATGCTTCTTTTTTAAAGGCCAACATTCAATGCCATAGAGCATTGCAGGTCTCACCACCCTCGTATAAAATTTTCCTTTCAGTCTAAGCGGTACTTTTCTATCACACAAAAGGCCCGAAGCATTCCTCCACTTCAACCAACCAACTTGAATTATACTATTAACATCCTCATCTATATCACCATTGCTTTGAAAAACAGACCCGAGAGATCTAAATCGTTCACACCTTTTAATAATTTGATCACCCAAAGTTACACTTCTGTCACTAGAGCTACTACTACTAAAATTGCATTCCATATATTCAGTTTTAGTTCTACTCAAATGAAGGCCTTTAGACTCCGATGTAGACCTCCATAATTCAAGTTTTTCCTGGGCTTTTTCTCTCGTCTTAACCACGAGAAGGATATCATCAGCAAAAAGCATACACCAAGGTACACCCTCCTGTAAATGTCCATTAAGAGCATCCATAACTACAACAAAAAGATATGGGCTTAAAGCCTATCCTTGATGTAATCCAACAAAAGAGGAAAATATTTGGTCAATCCTCCTCTAGTTCGAACACAAGTAACAAATATAGTATACATATCTTTAATGACTTGAATATGACTTATATCAACCCCTGTCTTCTCAAGATCTCTCCATGGGATTTCTCTTGTAACTTTATCGTAAGCGTTTTCTAAATCAATAAAAATCAAATGGACTTGTTCTTAATGTGATAAGAAAATATATTAGTGGTGTAGAATTGGTGAGAATAGATGTCAATCTTTTATTTTCACTTCTCATTTTTTGCAAGCCTATATACAACAACAACGACAACAACAAAGCCTTAATCCCACTAGGTGGGGTCGGGTAGATGAATCATTTTTCTTCATTGCGCCCTATTTAGTGTCATATTTTCATTTAATTCTAGTAAATTAAGATCATTTTTTATACAATAAGCCCAAGTCTTCCTAGGCATAAACTAAGCCCAAATTAAGATCATTTTTTTTTGCAAGCATATATAAGCAAAAAAAAAAAAAAAAGAAAA
>JXCR01146131.1:28739-45718 GCA_002079205.1 Phalaenopsis hybrid cultivar
TAACCCCTCTGGTCTGGGGCTCGATTCCCCCCGAGTGTAGGGTGTGATACTCGAATTCTTAGGCGCATGAGAGATGACCAAGATTCATATATATGGCGTCGGCAGAGGCACCAGACTCTGCTAGGGTTTGCCCGATGGCGATTCCCGACTTTGAATCAATTGACTTTTCTACTTTTCTCCGTCGTCTCCCACGATGTCGATTTCATGTACGCTCACGCAGTTCTCTCAGTCGACGACATTCCGCAACTCCAGCCCGACGACGTCTGACTGATCCTTACTCGAAGACGAGAACGTCTGACTGCTCCTTACCCAAAGACGACGAAGACGTTCGCAGTCGTCTCCTAATCGACGACGCGCCTGTCGCCTTCCTGTCCGACAGACAGTTTTGTCTTGCATTTTGACGGCCCGAAGTCTGCTTGCATTGCCTCGCAGATTGACGTGGCTCGCCAAGACGCTCCAAAATCTGATCGTGGTCATCTTGCTTGTAAAGATGGCGGCGACTTTCTTAATCTTACTTGTGCCCCTCTTTCAAGTTTAGAGCCTGATTTTGGTATCGATAAGTCATGTAATGTTCCACAATCCTTCCACGAGGCTCTTGAAGGTGGTAGTGATCACATTTTCATTAAAAAGCTTGATAAAAAAAATAGGAAACCTGCTCTTTTTCCCTCGAAGGTTGAAATCAGTACTCTAGCGTCTTCTTGGCGTTTTGCTCTAATGGGGAAATTACTTTATGATCACCCAAAACTTGAGATCATTCAGAAAGATTTTGATGCTATGAAGCTATTGGATAGTTGGAATATTGACTTACTTGACGAACGACATATACTTATTAAGTTATCTCACGATGCAGATCACACTCGTATTGTTTCTCTTAAGATAATCAAGATCGACGACTGTTTTATGAAAATCCTGAAGTGGACTCTCGATTTTGATCCAAAAGCAGAGTCCCCTATCATTTCTGTTTGGATAAAGTTTTCGGGGTTAAAACTACACCTGTTCAACTTGAAAATTCTCTACTCTTTAGCAATTGTTTACGGCAAGCCTCTCAAGGTTGATAGTCCTACGTTTGCTATCACCAAACCCTCTATGACTTATGTGTTAGTTGAGAGAGATATCAATCAACCAGCTCCAGATGAGGTATGGATTGGAACCACTCACAACGGATATTGACAAAAGGTTCAAATAAAATCACACCCTCCTTATTGCTCTCATTGCAGTATGCTTGACCACAATTCTACTATTTGCTATCGCTTGCATCCTCATATAAGACCGGATATTGTTAAAGATTAACAACCTGTTCAAAAATGTATTCTTATTGAATTGGGGGTGGACGTCTTGCCACCTACCATCCATACTGAGAAGGTGCAACCCGACCCTCTTTCCAACACCGCATATCTCTGCTCATCTTACTGACGTTGTTCCTGATGAAGAACATCATACCCAAGCCGTTCTACCCCTGGATGCTCCTGCTTTTGAACCCTCTATTCTAGTTGCTGGTTTGGAGCATGGTACTTTGGAGTCTCATTAAACATCTCCCCATACTACAAGTGTTGATCCAAACGTGTCTATACCACTCATTGTTATTGAAGAAGGTTCACTTATATGCCAAGACACGAGAGTACTCCTTTGAAGATCAGCTGGTACAACAAGTAGTTTTCAATGTTCAGCAACCTACACATGTCCGACACACTTTAAACCAATCCACCGATCTGGTGAGCCAGTTTTTGGATGATGAATGACAGGTCTATCCCAGGAAGAAGAAGAAAAATGGAGGCCGACTCGAGTTCAGGAAATTATTGGACGATACATTGATTACTACTGACAACAACACTCATCTTACCAATTTGTTAGCTGACTCCTTTCCTAAAACTAGAGGCAGAGACAGGGCAAAATTGGGTCGCTCTCTAGCTATCTGATACTACGTGTTTTGGTACCTTTAGCTTTTGGGCTCTTATGTATTTTTTCTGCATTTTTTTTTGTATCATTTGCATGTGGTGTTTATCGTGTGAGTAGGGTGCCATGCTTGGGCCCTCTCACACAATTTATCTGTATCCTTCTTTCTTTTTAATATATTAGCCCTTGGGCTTTCTCAAAAAAANGACTATCGATGTTGGTTAATAGTGGTCAACGAGTGGTGGTCGATGGTAGATAATTGCTACGAAGGCTAGAAGTTATAATGGGTTCTTCATTACTGAAGNCATGTTGGTTAATAGTGGTCAACGAGTGGTGGTCGATGATAGATAATTGCTACGAAGGCTAGAAGTTATAATGGGTTCTTCATTACTGAAGTTATACATTATAACCTTATTTGTTATATGATGTTTACAAACGGGGATCTGATAGCAAGAAGTCTGCTGTGGCGAGTAGCACCGGTGGTTGGCGGCTACGAAGGTCAAAAGTTATCGCTATCTTTCCAGTTCAGAATAGGCTTTAAAATTCCAAATATGATATATTAATGTTTCTACTTAAATTTTAGTTTTGATTAATTAAATTTTTTTAATGTGACATTATAATTCTAATATTATGGAGTGGTGAGAGATGTATAATCTATTAGCCCGCATTGTTTCTGGTTATGAAAAAAAGTGACCATCTTTGAGCAAGTTTAATATTTTATAAATTTTAACATATTAAAAATTCATATGTTCTATGCCTTTTTGAAATNTGCTATCTTTCCAGTTCAGAATAGGCTTTAAAATTCCTTTTTTTCTCCTCCTCCCTCAAGTGCAGAGAGGGGTTCTATTTATAGCCTCCGGGATAGAAGCATTTTGGTCTTTTGGCGAATAACTTCTCCAACCACCTGATTGGGCAGCCCATATTGTTCTCCCTTGATCATAAGATTTTTCACTGATTGAGTGCTTTATTGACTTTGAAATTGAGTGATTATTTGTTTGTTGAATTTCTCTCGTTGAAACGCTCAATTTGACTATAAATATATCAAATTTGGAGTTTATTTGACCATTACATTGATGATCCAAAACAAACGTGCTTCAATGGCTTGAATCTTGTAACTTTTGTGAAATAGCATATTACAATATAAAAGTTAAATAATAGAGAAATTTAATAAAATGCAGAATGGCTAAATGGAAACATTGGATGAAAGAAAGCACCATGGGAACTCCCTCAATGAATAATATTCCTTTTTTCAATATTTTCTTATGGTCTTGTGATAATTGCATTTATAAATTCTCATCATCAATATCATTAAGTTTCGAAACTAATTTGGATTAGCTTTATGAATTCTTTTTTTTTTCATTTATTTAAGCGTTGTCCGAAAAAAAAAAAACATATTCCTTGAAAGTCATTTTGTATAACTTATATTCATGTAATCTTAGGTCCTCTCCTTCCCACTCTCACAATATTTTAACTACTTGTCCAATGGACACATTTTTTTACCATGTTGTTCGTATTGGAAGTATCTATTTTGAAATATTTTATCATCAATAGATATCCTCTGGTAGAATAATTTTCAATTTATATATTTTAAATTTATACATATCAGTCTCAACATTCTTATTTATGTCATGCACAATGTAAATATTAATGTTTTTTTTAATAACCCAGCATTTAGAGTTATAGAATTTGGTTGGCCTAATTAAAATTTTTAAGAATTTTATTTGAAATTTTTAAAATTTTATTTTCAGGCTAATATTCTTATACCAGACAAAGAATCTAAGCCACTTCATTTTAAAAACCTTAACTTAAGAAGTTATATTCTCATTTATATCTCCATTTTTCAATAAAATATAACTAAGATAATTGAAGTTATCACGAATAATTATCATATCATATTACAATAATATTGAATGACAATGTTAACACCAAACCTAAAATTAAATATTATATAAAAAATCTTTCTCTACAAACTATAAATTCTCTATCTTCTAAAATTTTCTGGTATTGTTCTAATTTTTCACTTATTTCAGTGGATATTCCTAATTATAACTAATGCATCATCAACAAATTTTTATCGAGCATGAATCTCAAAGTATTTTTATAAGGAATCTTTTATATTCAAGTTCAGGATCCAAGGCTCCAATTTCGGCATGTTTATGGTTAAACCGACCGCCTCCACAAGACCAACCCAATGATGTCACAGTTAGTTCAATCCGGGTGCAATCAATTCCAGATATCCATACAATTCATAATTTAATTGTAGTCATGTGCTTTATGCTTATTTGTGTCCTTCCATTCTTCTAAGAATTATTAATTTAGAGCATTTATTTATTTTTTTGGAAGGAAAGGAAAAAATAAATGAATATATAAAAGTGTGGAAATTGAAGTTTGGAATTTGTTATGAAAGGAACTAAAAAAAAAAAAAAGAAAAGAAAAGAAAAGGAAAAATGGAGAAGAATTGAGAGAACATGTGAAAGAAATAACAGGAATCAAAAGCCACACAATTAGTTAGTTTCTTTTGTTTGCTTCTCTTAACATTGATGTTAAAATTGTATGCTTTCAAATTTATGATCAACTTTCATGTAAAGGTCATGCCTTTGATGAATTATCCCTTAAGGCACAATGAATATGTTTAAGAACACGTGGTTTTAAATGTGTGCTTCACGCACGATGCGGTGTTAAGCGACTGTGGTTTGCTTAGTGTCATAGTCATGCGATGACTGTGCACTCTTCATTTGAGGCAAAGTGAGTCAGATACTTGGTCGCAAAATAGTGAAGTAGTGCGGGTTCGATTTTAGTATCAAAGCGGAAGTGGATCGATTTTGCTTGGCATGTTTAGCCAAAGGAAGTAAAGATCAAATCACCTAGGGCTCTACGCGACTCCGACTGTGTGTAGACATATAACAAAGTTTATTTGGCTCGATCTTCAACATGTGAAGGAGAGATGATGCAGCTGCAACAAGGCTTTTCACAAAATAATAGGGCATATGATTTGGTCCACACGAATGAGCTGTCAGAAGCGGCGGGGCCCTAGCGATTTTCTCTCCCTCTGGAATGGCGATCATGCTTGCAGTATTCTTGACAAGCAGGGCTCTAGCATTTCTCACCAAGCTCGTAGGAACATATCAATAGGTACAAGCCTAGTGAGGAAGATTATCCACACACTTTTCCCAAGCTTGTAGAGACCCCGACCATTTCACAGAAGTTTTGTTTGTGTATATGTATAGTATCAATATGTAAATTGTATTCTGAATAATTTAACATCGTTAATATATATTTCAATGCAATAATTTGAATGTTTGCTAACATGTATGTATTAGTTCAAAGAAAAAGTAAAATCAAGCTTTTGAATTATTGTCATTGATCTGACATTTTTCCAAATACTTTCTTAGTTTTGCTTTCAAACATTTGTTTATAAAATTTATAAAATCTACTAGACTGAAGGATCATCAAATTACCGTTTGTATCAATTTGATTTATGCATTGAAATTGAGCACAAGTGTTGATGATATGTAAGAGCTAAATATTGTCGGACTTTAGTTTGGTAGCATCTCGTGTTATTATTTGTTCCATTTCAAAAGCTTTAGCATGGACCACTTTGAGATTCGTTTTGTCAAGCTTATGGTAGTTGCCATTTATTTTTGTAATAATGTAATTTTTTTTTTGGGTGTAAAGTTCAAATGAACATTGAGCAGTACCGCTGTAGTTCATAGACTATTTCATTTAAGGCAAAACATTTTTGTTTGGTAATAATGTAATATTGCTTAATTTTTTTCTTTTGGTGTAAAGTTCAAATGAACATTGACCAGTACGTTTGTAGTACTTAGATTGTTTCACTTGGGATAATACTTTTTCGTTTGGTATAAACAACTTTTAGTGTTCATTTTAAGGCATTTGATGGAGCGCAAAATGTAGAAGCTTGTGTAATGTTAACTGCAAAACATTCTTACAAATTAACTAATTTGTTTTTCTTAATTAAACCTCATGCTATAAATAAAAAATAAAAAAAATTGTTTTTCTATTTAAAAAAATTAGATGAATACTTTTTTTTAATTTTTTCTTATACTTAATGCCATAATGTTTGCATTGAAGGAATAGAAAAAAAATATAAATATCTATTGCTATATAGTTTATATATATTTAATTCTAATATAAGTAATTTTCAATCAAGAAAAAATGAGTTTGTTGTTTTTTCATATTTATATTTTATATTTGACCCGACAGTTCTTATTTATTTATAATTACTAATTTAATTATACATGCAAAAAATTAGTTATGATCAATTTAAACACAAGGAGAAAAGATCCAATTTGAAAATATTCGAAGTTAATGTGAGTCTAATACACTTTGTCACACGCGCGCGCGCATACACACACATTGAGAGAGAGAGAGAGAGACACACACACACACACGCACACACGCATGCATGCACACAGTACGTATTAGAGACATACCTATGTATGTATGATATATCTGGAGCCAATGAGCCCCTTATTGGTCATTCTAATATGTCTAAAAGGAGTTAATATTACTAGTATAATAAAACACTTTCAGATATAAGAGGCAGATTGCTATCTTATTAATAACTAAAAATATTCAAACATAGTTCAAATATAGAGTAAAATGTGAGGGTGAATATTATAATTGAAGAAACAAATATTCAATAGCTCTTGCACTATGGTAAAAGTGCACTTGAATCAAATTCTGCTTTAGAAAGTATTTATATATTTAAAATGAGAATTTCAATCTATAAATTTCTATTTAAGGAACCTAAAATAGCTGTTAGAAGGAAAGTTATGAGACGTGTGAATCAAATAAATGTGGATATGAGTATTAGAGAAAGAACTGTACAATACAACGTTAGATGATCTTATTAAATGAGAGTCTCTTTCAATGTAGTAACTTTGGAGAATTTTGCTCATATGGTTGAGGTAATTGCACAATATGGATCAGATTTTTTACCACTAGCTTATTATGAGTTGGTAATTCCTTTATTTAAAAAAGGAATTGCAATCACATATGAATAATCTGGAGGATTACGAAAGAGTTTAAAAGGAGAAGATATTCGATCTTATAATTGATGGTTGGACTTATGGTAGACGATATAGAATTAATTTTTGTGGTTAATTCATCATCAAACATTATATTCTTATAATAAATTGATTCATCTAAATATTCAAAACCTATGACGAAGTTCTTTAATCTTGGATTCAAAAATAAAAAAAGATTGGAGAAATGAATATACTTCAAGTGGTTACGAATAAATTCTCTACTTGTATTCTTGCTGGTATGTAATTTTACTATTTACTATAAAGTGCATTTATATCTTATTTCAAATTAGAGAATGCTATCATATTTTTTCATTCATGTAGGTTAAATGTTTATGAAAAAATTACACGATTACAATCTATTGTATGGATCTTATGTTTGAAAATGTTGAAAAAATGAGTGAAGTGAAATGTAGTATAAAAAATTCTTTCGAGTTAACTAGCTATATATATGATTATGGACTTGTTCTTAACAACAACAACAACAACACAACAACAAAGCCTTAGTCCAACTACATGGGATCGGCTACATGAATTCTTTTTCTCCATTGTGTCCGATTTAGTGTTATATTTTCATTTAGTTCTAAAAAATTAAGATCATTTTTTATACAATAAGCCCAAGTCTTCCTTGGTCTACCTCTGCCTTTCTTAACTTAAGTCGAATCTAAAACATCTACTCTCCTAATCAAATCATCAGATGGCCGACGCATAATGTGACCAAACCATCTACGACGACTTTCTCTAATTTTGTCCGTCACAGGAGCTACACCAACCCCATCACGGATATATTCATTTCACATTTTATCTCTAAGTGTAAAGCCACTTATCCACCTAATCATTCTCATCTCGACAACACTTAACTTAGTATTATGCTTTTTTTTTAAAGGCTAACATTCAATGCCATAGAGCATTGTAGGTCTCACCACCCTCGTATAAAATTTTCCTTTCAGTCTAAGCGGTACTTTTCCATCACACAAAAGACCCGAAGCATTCCTCCACTTCAACCAAACAACATGAATTATACTATTAACATCCTCATCTATATCACCATTGCTTTGAAAAACAGACCCGAGAGATCTAAATCTTTCACACCTTTTAATAATTTGATCACCCAAAGTTACACTTCTGTCACTAGAGCTACTACTAAAATTGCATTCCATGTATTCAGTTTTAGTTCTACTTAAATGAAGGCCTTTAGACTCCAATGCACCTCCATAATTCAAGTTTTTCCTGGGCTTTTTCTCTCGTTTTATCCACGAAAAGGATATCATTCATAATTCAAGTTTTTCCTGGGCTTTTTCTCTCGTTTTATCCACGAGAAGATATCATCAGCATGTTTTTCCTGGGCTTTTTCTCTCGTTTTATCCACGAGAAGAATTGCAGACCTCCATAATTCAAGTTTTTCCTGAGCTTTTTCTCTCGTTTTATCCACGAGAAGAATATTATCAGCAAAAAGCATACACCAAGGCTCTCCTGGGCTTTTTCTCTCGTTTTATCCACGAGAAGAATATCATCAGCAAAAAGCATACACAGGTGTTTTCTCTCGTTTTATCCACGAGAAGGATATCATCAGCAAAAAGCATACACCAAGGTAATTTTTCTCTCGTCTTATCCACGAGAAGAATATCATCAGGCAAAAAGCATACACCAAGGTACATCCTCCTCAAATGTCCATTAAGAACATCCATAACTACAGCAAAAAGATATGGGTTTAAAGCCGATCCTTGATGTAATCCAACAAAAAGAGGAAAATATTTGGTCAATCCTCCTCTAGTTCGAACACAAGTAACAAATCTAGTATACATATCTTTAATGACTTGAATATAAGTCATATCAACACCTTTCTTCTCAAGAACTCTCCATAGGATTTCTCTTGGAACTTTATCGTAAGCTTTTTCTAAATCAATAAAAACCAAATGGACTTGTTCTTAACATGATAAGAAAATATATTAGTGGTGTAGAATTGGTGAGAATAGATGTCAATCTTTTATTTTCACTTCTCATTTTTTACAAGCATATATACAACAACAACGACAACAACAAAGCCTTAATCCCACTACGTGGAGTCGGCTAGATGAATCATTTTTCTCCATTGCACCCTATTTAGTGTCATATTTTTATTTACTTCTAGTAAATTAAGATTATTTTTTATACAATAAGCCCTAGTCTTCCTAGGCATACAATAAGCCCAAATTAAGATCACTTTTTTTTGCAAGCATATATAAGCCAAAAAAAAAAAGAAAAAAAGAAAAATCAAGGCTCATATTTGTAAAGATTGGAATTAAGTCTATTACAAATATTGGAATTAAGTCTATTAAAAATATTGGAATTAAGTCTATGCTTAGTTTTTATTTATTAATTGAACAAAGCTAAGGAGATCATCCATAAGATTAAATTTTAGAATGGTGTATTTTACATTTTATATGCTACAAATCAATATGAAGATGTTAAGATTAGTAGACGATGACTAGTGACATGCAATATATTACATTTATGATGTAATGGACAATCAAGAATATAATCATTGATGAATTTATAGGAGAGAAGCATGAGCAAATCTTTCGTATCATTGATGATAGATGGAGGTGCTATCTCCAACAATTATTATGTTATGTTGAATATTATCTTAATGTAACATCCTTTTAATATTAATTGGGGGAGTGGAAACAAGGTAATCACAAGAAAAGAGGATAAATTGAGCAGTCAGGAAACTGAACGTGAGGGAGATAAAGCAAGAAGTCAGGAAATTCAAACGAGGGGACCAGAAGCCTATGCGACCAGATTGCCTATAAAAACAATGAGACAGAGGTGAACAGAAGATTGAAAAGTGCGAGAGACGAGCACAAGCCAAGGTTTTTTCGAGCGGTAGCAGCGTCGGTGTCGAGCATAGGAGGCGACAACGGTGTCAAACTGAGAAGAGGATTTGACGATGGTATCGAGCCGCCAAAGAGGAAGGTGTCGCGAAAGACGTTGCGTTTCTATAAGTAAGCTCTCGCGTGCGAGATTCAAACGAAGGAGAGACTCTTGTGGGAGGAAGGAGCGATCAGAATCTCACTCGTAAGGGGATAGAAAAAGTTTCTTTCGCATGCTGAGTGGGGATCACTTGCAGGTTGAAGCTTATTCGCATGATTAGGGCTCAACTATGTGACTCAACCTAAAGGTTAAGGTAAGTTTAGTAATTTTAATTCAAATACTTAAAAAGAATTTTAATACATATATATAGTTAATAGTGTTTTTAAAGTAATAAATAAATTTTATACCATGTTATGTCAGGCTTTTAATTTTTGAAGAGTCGGCGTCAAGAAAAATTAATCGACATGGAGGTGAGTACTCATATTCTAATGTTATGGTAATATTTTGTTTTTTCTAGACCAAATGTATTTATTGATACTATCATTAGTTATATTGAAATTATTGCAAATTTGAGATTTTGAATTATAGTGATTTTTTTTATATTGTAAGAGAGAGATGCGTGTACAATATTATTTAAATTATAATAAATATTGAATGATTTGTAAATACATTGACTATTATGCAAATGACAAATGAATATTTATTATTAAAAAGTAATATTTTTATTGGGTATTTTTATGTGCATGATTGACTATGATAGAGTCACCCCTTGAAGATACTAGTGAGAGAATGTTAAGGTACCTGTGAATATTAATATTAAAGTATCTTAAATGATACAATTTTTAAACATTGCTTTTTTGACGCTTGTATAGACATAGAATGATATTGATGTGCTATTGATATAATAAGATTCTTTGATAGTATCTCAAATGTTAATATTGATTTATTAAAAGTTTAACTGACATGTATTTTTCTTTCTTTTTCTTTGTGTTATTATAATTTATGAATTTGAGTGTTCATTGGTTTGTTTATTTCATTGTTATTTTAAACTAATTTTTCAGGTCAATTAACTGATTAAAATTTGAGTGGCGAAAAAAAATATTTATAAAAGGCGCGGATAACTGATAACGAGGTAAATCTAATTTTGCTGTTTTAGTTTAAATTGATTGGTGAACCTTTCATATGTTCAATATTAAATGAATATAGAAAACTTAATTCCCAACGTTTGACCATTTCTTTTCGTTTTGGTTAATTCCAAGCCCAGGGTGTGGTCATGACACTTAGGGTCCGTTTTGGGCAGCTTATAAGTGCGGGCGGCGTTTTCAAAATGTTGCTGTACCTTTTGGTTCGCGCGTTTCGCCAGCTTATCCGAAACTGCGTTTGGGTTTTTACATTAAACGCAAGTCGCGGGTCGACCGCTGCGGCCGGGCTGCGGGCCGCGTTTCAGGATAAGCAGTTTATCCTGAAACGCACAAGCTGCCCCAAACGGACCCTATTCAAAAAGAAAAATTACTAATAAATTTTTAAGATTTAAATCGATGCACAATTAAAAGAATGCGTATATGCAATTTTTAGCGGGTTAGTAGAAATTCAAAATTGAAAAAATGTCAATAGATGAATAAGTTTTTATTTATAATCATGCTAGTAATTTTTTTCCAATTAAATCACCGCAGTGGAGTTAAGAAAGCTCCAAATATGATATATTAATGTTTCTACTTAAATTTTAGTTTTGATTAATTAAATTTTTTTAATGTGACATTATAATTCTAATATTATGGAATGGTGAGAGATGTATAATCTATTAGCCCGCATTGTTTCTGGTTATGAAAAAAAGTGACCGTCTTTGAGCAAGTTTAATATTTTATAAATTTTAACATATTAAAAATTCATATGTTCTATGCCTTTTTGAAATNATATCATTGATGATAGATGGAGGTGCTATCTCCGACAATTATTATGTCATGTTGAATATTATCTTAATGTAACATCCTTTTAATATTAATTGGGGGAGTGGAAACAAGGGAATTGAAAGAAAAGAGGATGATAAATCGAGCAGTCAGGAAACTGAATGTGAGGGAGATAAAGCGAGAAGTCGGGAAATTCAAATGAGGGGACCAGAAACCTATGCGACCAGATTGCCTATAAAAAAAATGAGACAGGCGAACAGAAGATTGAAAAGTGTGAGAGACGAGCACAAGCCAAGGTTTCCTTGAGCGGTAGCAGCGTCGGTGTCGAGCATAGGAGGCGACAACGGTGTCAAACAGGGAAGAGGATTTGACGATGGTATCGAGCCGCCGAAGAGGAAGGCGTTGCGGAAGACGTTGCGTTTCTATAAGTAAGCTCTCGCATGCAAGATTCAAACGAAGGAGAGACTCTTGTGGGAGGGAGCGATCAGAATCTCACTCGTAAGGGGATAGAAAAAGTTTCTTTCGCATGCTGAGTGGGGCTCGCTTGCAGATTGAAGCTTATTCGCATGATTAGGACTCAACTATGAGACTCAACCTAAAGGTTAAGGTAAGTTTAGTAATTTTAATTCAAATACTTCAAAAAATTTTAATACTTATATATAGTTAATAGTCTATTTAAAATAATAAATAAATTTTATACCATGTTATGTCAGGCTTTTAATTTTTGAAGAGTCGGCGTCAAGAAAACTTAATCGACATGGAGGTGAGTACTCATATTCTAATATTATGGTAATATTTTGTTTTTTCTAGACCAAATGTATTTATTGATACTATCATTAATTATATTGAAATTACTGCAAATTTGAGATTTTGAATTCTAGTGATTTTTGTATATTGTAAGAGAGATATGTGTGTACAATATTATTTAAATTATAATAAATATTGAATGATTTATAAATATATTGACTGTTATGCAAATGACAAATGAATATTTATTATTAAAAAGTAATATTTTTATGTGCATGATTGACTATGATAGAGTCACCCCTTGATGATACTAGTGAGAGAATGTTAAGGTACCTGTGAATATTAATATTGAAGTATCTTAAATGATACAATTTTTAAACAGTGCTTTTTTGACGCTTGTAAAGATATAGAATGATATTGATATGCTATTGATATAATAAGATTCTTTGATAGTATCTCAAATGTTAATATTGATTTATTAAAAGTTTAACTGACATGTATTTTTCTTTCTTTTTCTTTGTGTTATTATAATTTATGAATATGAGTGTTCATTGGTTTGTTTATTTCATTGTTATTTTAAACTAATTTTTTAGGTTAATTAACTGATTAAAATTTGAGTGGTAAAAAAAATATTTATAGAAGTTGCGGATAACTGATAACCAGGTAAATCTAATTTTTAATTTTAATTTAAATTGATTAGTGAACCTTTCATATGTTCAATATTAAATGAATATAGAAAACCTAATTCCCAACGTCTGACCATTTCTTTCCGTCTTGGTTAATTCCAAGCCCAGGGCGGGGTCATGACACTTAATTCAAAAAAAAATTACTAATAAATTTTTAAGATTTAATTAGATGCACAATTAAAGGAATGCGTATATGCAATTTTTAGTGGGTTAGTAGAAATTCAAAATGAAAAAATGTCAATAGATGAATAAGTTTTTATTTATAATTATGCTAGTAATTGTTTTCCAGTTAAATCACCGCAATGGAGTTAAGAAAGCTCCAAGTATGATTTATTAATGTTTCTACTTAAATTTTAGTTTTCATTAATTAATTTTTTTTAATGTGACATTATAATTCTAATATAATGGAGTGGTGAGAGATGTATAATCTATTAGCCCCAACCTCGCAAAAATTAACCGTTGAGATCTTCGAATTAACTTGCATTGTTTTTGGTTATGAAAAAAAGTGATGTCTTTGAGCAAGTTTAATATTATAAATTTTAACATATTAAAAATTCATATGTTCTATGCCTTTTTGAAATTTTTTGAATTTCTGTGATAAAGATAAATCAACTATTGATCAAAGGCGCTTCAATGATTTAGTAATGATCGAGTACAATCAAACTTTAAAGAGAATATATAATTTGAGAGATATTATTGATCTAATAAATATAGATTCAATTGATCAATAATTATAAATGGTTGATTGGGCAAATGGAGAATATTGGTGAGCAATAATTTGGTGATGAGTGTGTGTGTGTGTGTGTATATATATATATATATATATCCCTTTTCAGAACATANTTGAATCTCTTGACTTTTCTACTTTTCTTCGTCGTCTCCCGCAATGAAGATTTCACGTACGCTCGTGCAGTTCTCTTAGTTGACGACGTTCCACAACTCCAGCCTGACGACGTCTGACTGATCCTTACCCGAAGACGAGGACGTCTGACTGCTCCTTACCCAAAGACAATGAAGTCGTCCGCAGTCGTCTCCTAATCGACGACGCGCCTGTCGTCTTCCTGTCCGACATACAGTTTCGTCTTGCATTTTGACGACCTGAAGTCTGCTCGCATTCCCTCGCAGATTGACGCGGCNCGACTTTTCTACTTTTCTTCGTCGTCTCCCGCAATGAAGATTTCACGTACGCTCGCGCAGTTCTCTTAGTCGACGACATTCCGCAACTCTAGCCCGACGACGTCTGACTGATCCTTACCCGAAGACGAGGACGTCTGATTGCTCCTTACCCAAAGACGATGAAGACGTCCGCAGTCGTCTCCTAATCGACGATGCGCCTGTCGTCTTCCTATCCGACATACAGTTTCGTCTTGCATTTTGACGACCTGAAGTCTGCTCGCATTCCCTCGCAGATTGACGCGGCTCGCCAAGCTACTCCAAAATCTGATCGTGGTCATCTTGCTTGTAAAGATGGCCTAGACGCTTTGTTCCTATGCGTCTACTCTTGCCGGCGACTTTCCTAATGCTACTTTTTCAAGTTTAGAGCCTGATTTTGGTATCGATAAGTCATGCAATGTTCCACAATTCTTCCACAAGGCTCTTGAATATGGTAGTGATCACACTTTCATTAAAAAAACTTGATAAAAAAATAGGAAACCTGCTCATTTTCTCTCTAAGGTTGAAACCAGTACTCTAGCGTCTTCTTGGCGTTTTGCTCTAGTGGGGAAAATACTTTATGATCACCCAAAACTTGAGATCATTCGGAAAGATTTTGATGCTATGAAACTATTGGATAATTGAAATGTTGACTTACTTGACGAACNTTTTTCTCTCTAAGGTTGAAACCAGTACTCTAGCGTCTTCTTGGCGTTTTTCTCTAGTGGGGAAAATACTTTATGATCACCCAAAAATTGAGATCATTCGGAAAGATTTTGATGCTATGAAACTATTGGATAATTGAAATGTTGACTTACTTGACGAACGACATATACTTATTAAGTTATCTCACGATGCAGATCATACTCGTATTTTTTCTCTTAAGATAATCAAGATCAACAACCGTTTTATGAAAATTCTGAAATGGACTCTCGATTTTGATCCAAAAGCAGAGTCTCATATCATTCCTGTTTGGATAAAGTTTCCGGGGNTTTTCTCTTAAGATAATCAAGATCGACAACCGTTTTATGAAAATCCTGAAATGGACTCTCGATTTTGATCCAAAAGCAGAGTCTCATATCATTCCTGTTTGGATAAAGTTTCCGGGGTTAAAACTACACCTATTCAACTTGGAGATTTTCTACTTTTTAGCAACTGCTTACAGTAAGCCTCTCAAGGTTGATAGTCCTACGTTTGCTGTCACCAAACCCTTTATGGCTTGTGTGTTAATTGAGAGAGATCAACTCCAAATGAGGTATGGATTCGAACCACTCACAACAGATATTGACAAAAGGTTGAAATAAAACCACCCTNGTTGAGAGAGATATCAACCAACCAACTCCAAATGAGGTATGGATTCGAACCACTCACAACAGATATTGACAAAAGGTTGAAATAAAACCACCCTCCTTATTGCTCTCATTGCAGTATGTTTGATCATAATTTTACTATTTGCTATTGCTTGCATTCTCATCTAAGGTCGAGTATTGTTAAAGATCAACAACCTGTTCAAAAATGCATTCTTACTGAATTGGGGGTGGACGTCTTGCCACCTACCATCCATACTGAGAAGGTGCAACCCGACCCTCTTTCCAACACCGCATATCTCTGCTCATCTTACTGACGTTGTTCCTGATGAAGAACATTACACCCAAGCCGTTCTACCCGTAGATGCTCCTGCTTTTGAACACTCTATTCCAGATGTTGGTTTGGAGTCTCATGAAACATCTCCCTATACTACAAGTGTTGATCCAAACTTGTCTATACCACTCATTATTATTAAAGAAGATTCACTTATACGCCAAGACACGAGAGTGCTCCTTTGAAGATCAGCTGATACAACAAGTAGTTTTCAATGTTCAACCACCTACACCTGTCCGACACAGTTTAGACCAATCCATCGATCTGGTGAGCCAGTTTTCGGATGATGAATGACAGGTCTATCCNTACACCCAAGCCGTTCTACCCGTAGATGCTCCTGCTTTTGAACACTCTATTCCAGATGTTGGTTTGGCGCATGGTACTTTGGAGTCTCATGAAACATCTCCCCATACTACAAGTGTTGATCCAAACTTGTCTATACCACTCATTATTATTGAAGAAGATTCACTTATACGCCAAGACACGAGAGTGCTCCTTTGAAGATCAGCTGATGCAACAAGTAGTTTTCAATGTTCAACCACCTACACTTGTCCGACACAGTTTAGACCAATCCATCGATCTGGTGAGCCAGTTTTCGGATGATGAATGACAGGTCTATCCCAGGAAGAAGAAGAATGGAGGTCGACTCGAGCTCAGGAAATTATTGGACGATACATTGATTACTACTGGCAACGACACACATTTTACCAATTTGTTAGCTGTCTCCTTTCCTAAAACTAGAGGTAGAGACATGGCAAAATTGGGCCGCTCTCTAGCTATCTGATACTACGTGTTTTGGTACCTTTAGCTTTTGGGCTCTCATATATTTTTTCTGCATTTTTTTTTTGAATCATTTGCATGTGGTGTTTATCGTGTGAGTAGGGTGCCATGCTTGGCCCTCTCACACAATTTATTTGTATCCTTCTTTCCTTTTAATATATTAGCCCTTGGGCTTTCTATAAAATTTATATATATATATATATATATATATATATATATATATATATATATATATATATATATATATATATATATATATATATATATATATA
>JXCR01146131.1:48922-88767 GCA_002079205.1 Phalaenopsis hybrid cultivar
AAACCTCTCAATAAATGTATAGCTTCCATGGTAGACCTGCCCGACATAAAACCAAATTGATTATGAGAAATCTTTGTAATACGTCTTAACCTATGTTCAATTACCCTCTCTCATAATTTTAAAGCATGACACATCAACTAAATTCCTCTATAATTTGCACACTCTTGTGCATCCCCTTTATTCTTAANAAAACCAAATCGATTATGAGAAATCTATGTAATACGTCTTAACCTATGTTCAATTACCCTCTCATAATTTTAAAACATGACACATCAACTAAATTCCTCTATAATTTGCACACTCTTGTGCATCTCCTTTATTCTTAAAAATGGGGACCAAAATACTCTTTCACTCCTTAGCCATCTTTTTAGTTTTTAAAATAATATTAAAGATTTTAGTATGCTTGAAACTCCCAAATCTCCTAAAATTTTCCACACTTCAATTGGGATATCATCAGGCCCTACAAACTTTTCATTCTTTGTTTTCTTTAAAACCTCCTCAAGTTCTTTTTTACTAATGCGACGATAAAAATTAAACATTATATTATTTTTAACGATATAAAGATCACTNGAATAATATTAAAGAGTTTAGTATGCTTGAAACTCCCAAATCTCCTAAAAATTTCCACACTTCACTTGGGATATCATCAGGCCCTACAAACTTTTCATTCTTTGTTTTCTTTAAAACCTCCTCAAGTTCTTTTTTACTAATGCGACGATAAAAATTAAACATTATATTATTTTTAACGATATAAAGATCACTACGGTCGATCGTATTTTTCAGAACCTTCGTTAAAAAGTTTATCAAAATAACTCACCCAACTATGTTGAATATCTTTTTTTTTTAAGAACAAAACATTTTGATTTTCATCTTTAATACACTTTACTTGGGTTAAATCTTTACTTTTCTTTTCTCTTTGTTTAGCTAGNAAACAAAAAATTTTGATTTTCATCTTTAATACACTTTACTTGGGTTAAATCTTTACTTTTCTTTTCTCTTTGTTTAGCTAGTTTATACATATATTTTTCACCATCCTTAGTATCTAATCCATCATAAAGATCACTAAAAGCAGAAATTTTAACGTCACTGATAGTTTTTTTAGACTCCTTGAGAGCCGTTAGATATTCTTCCCAATTCTCTAAGCTTTTACTTGCGATTTTATTATAAACCAAATTTTATAACATAACTTCTTATATTTTATCTTTTTTTGCACATTTTGATTCTCCAAATACATCTTTTGCTATTTGTTTAAAAGTATTTGTTACTTCATCCCACATAGCATTTGCATCTTCATGAACATCCCAAATTTTAAAATCTTTAATTTTAATTATAAAAAAAATTTTATGTCTTTTAGGTTCCTCAATCTAATTCTATGATGATGAGTCCTAACAGTCTTTATTTTACAACTCTTCGTCTTAAAAACTAAAACTAATTATCGATGTTAGGTACTTAAATTCTCACTTAGAATGTTCTTACAATCTTTACAATCTCGAANTTGTCTTTTAGGTTCCTCAATCTAATTCTATGATGATGAGTCCTAACATTCTTTATTTTACAACTCTTCGTCTTAAAATCTAAAACTAATTATCGATGTTAGGTACTTAAATTCTCACTTAGAATGTTCTTACAATCTTTACAATCTCGACGATCTCTTCTTCTCATAAGAAAATAATCAATTTGTGTTTTTATTACATCCATTCTTATAAGTTGATGCTCATTTTTTTTCTTGAATAAAATATTAGTAATAACAAAATCATATGCTAAAGCAAAATCTAAAATGACTCTACCTTCTTCATTCGTCACTCCAAAACCATAGCCACCATGAATATTTTTGAAATCTTCTACCACTCTAAAGACATGTCCATTTGAATCTTCTCCAATAAAAGTCCTTTCTACAAGATGTATCATTTGTATTAAGTCTTCTAAGTCATTTTAGAATTTAACTTTAGCCTCTATATCTAGACCTACTTGAGGAGCATAAGCACTAATAAAATTAAAAATTTCAATATCAATAATAATCTTAAGNCTTGAATAAAATATTAGTAATAACAAAATCATATGCTAAAGCAAAATCTAAAATGACTCTACCTTCTTCATTCGTCACTCCAAAACCATAGCCACCATGAATATTTTTGAAATCTTCTATCACTCTAAAGACATGTCCATTTGAATCTTCTCCAATAAAAGTCCTTTCTTCAAGATGTATCATTTGTATTAAGTCTTCTAAGTCATTTTAGAATTTAACTTTAGCCTTTATATCTAGACCTACTTGAGGAGCATAAGCACTAATAAAATTAAAAATTTCAATATCAATAATAATCTTAAGTGCTAAAATTCTATCACCAACTCTACTAATTTTTACAACATTACCTTTCAAACTCTTATCTATAATTACACCTACACCATTTCCAGTGCGACTCTTACTAGAATACCAAAATTTAAAGCCTAATCCTTAGCCTTTTCTCCCACCCATTTAGTTTCGTGAATACATAAGATATTGATCTTTCTATGAATCATAATATCAACTAATTTCATTAATTTTCCATCGAGAGTATCTATATTCGAAGATCCTATCATAATTATAGTTTCATGGACTAACTTTTTTGCCTGCATTCGTCTGTAATGTGGAAACTCTTGTTTATTTGACACTAAACAGGGCGTCAGTGTAGCGGCCCTTGCACACTTATCAGTGTATTCAGGCCACATAGCATGTTCTAGGGGACGCCCTAACACTTACACAACGATTAAAAAGATTCATGTCATGATTTTTTTTCCAATGAGTTTTATGTTGGTTGTCGATTACGTAACACAACCATCTGCTGTTCATATCCGGGCTTGAGACTGGCAATGATAGGGTTTGGTTAAGATGCAAATAGAAAAAAAAAGTGGAATTATGGAATCCGAAGAGCACAATCATGAAATTTTAATGTCGGAATATAAATTGAAAAAATAATCAAATCGACAAGTTTGGTTATTTTTTTCTCAGTGAACAGTTACATGAATGAAGACAAATCATGAAGTTGTTTTTAAAAGGAAGATTATTTGTATTTTTGCCATAGCTATACAGCTGCCAAGAGTTTCATTATGCTATTGATTTGATTGTCTGGCCTTTGTTATGGATTAATTTTCTTTTATAAAAATGGATCGGTGTTGCTCAGTACAAGTATTATTAGTGTAAAATAAAGGAATGAAGGAATTAGTTTTTGTTGATGTTTGGCTTCAAATAAATCAAATATAAAGCATGTGTCAGGATTTAAAATATCTATAATGCCTATTTTTTGTGAATTTGAAAGTTACCATAATTGGGTGAATTCTAAATATAGGGAATGCTCACACCTTGTGATCTCATCTTTTCCATTAAGGAATGCCTACGACCATCACCTCTGTTGTACAGGTCACACTGCTCAGGCCATTGCTCTTCACTACCTTCGCCTACTGCCGCCCACTACCTTGCCTGACACAATAGTTGATAGCTACTGCTTGTCGTTACGTGCTATATTTTAATTCTTTTGAAAATTACGCATTTAATTTGAATACAAACAAATAAATCGTTTACTTCTATAATGCATGCATTCCAATTTCTCTTTATTACTGAAGTACATGCATTTTAAAAGCACTCAAGTAAATAAATCCTAGAAGAATTGATTGTCAAAATTTTCATTTACTGTCGTGGGGCCTTAAATAGGACTTTAGTTGTTAGCTTTTCTAGTTAGATAAAATAAATTAGTCTGAGTTCACTTGTTACTTATTTTTTACCATCTTTATTCATTTGATGGTCTTCATGCCTATTTTAATTTGACCTACAACTGCAAACTCCAATGAAAAGAAGGCAAAGAAAAGCAATCCAAAATCACTCGCACAGAAAAATGATATTGCCATTCTAATCCGCTTATATTCTTTTCATCATTCATATTATTATGAATAAGGTCCTTAGCCTTTGAATATCCTAATTACAATTTCTAAGAGAACAGACAGCTTACAACAATAAATTTAGCATGAGGCTGTTTGATAGGAACGTTATTTTATAATGAGGTATTTGGCAACATACTATTTGTAGGATTTTAACCATAGATTTAACTTAAATTCAACTAAACACAAAAAGAAAAAAATAGTCCAATGCACCTTTATATCCAATTTTTTCGTCCGTCATCTTTACAATATAAATCCAGATTCAGTAAATCCGATTGTTAGGCAGATTTATTTCGCGGTTGCTCTAAGTACTTTTGTCACGATGTGGATTTGATAAATCCGAATTTATTGAATTCGATTAATCCTATTTAGTGTAAATCTAAGTTGCAGCCAAACACTGCCTAAGTTTGGACAAGAATTTAGATTTTAAAGATTTTGAATAGCATAAAGGAACCTTATAATTTGCGGTGTAAGTTGAAACTTTTGTAGTTACCATTGCTTCCTCATGTGGGCTAAACTGTCAATCTTATTTGTCTGCTTTTCACTTGAGTAGTAGATGTTGAAACATGGTTTTTTTGTTGTAAACATCTTTTAAATTTGATACTTGTATGTGTTCAATAGGAATTCGTGACCGGTTTAAAAGATAATTGTTTCTTGGCATTAATATGCACTCTTTTTCTTGCATCTAGCATAAGTCAACCATCATTACCATCCTCTATTTGCTATAACTTTTTTAATCAATTATGGGTTCTAGTGCAAAAAACAGAGGTTGTGTCAGGTAGTCGACAACCAACATGAAAATTTGTCGAAAAACTAATATAATTTCTTTAAATTATCGTGTCAAGGCTAGGGCATTCCTTAGAGCGACATACTGTAAGACCCAAATACAGTGACAAATGTGCAAGAGTTGTTGTGATGCCTGAGTTTATTGTTAAATACGCAAGGATTCCCACATTTTGGACGGATGCAGACAAATAAGTTAGTTTGTGAAAATAACATTATGATAAGAACTTAGAATATGAGTACTCTCATAGGTAAATTGATGAATTAGTAGATATTATGATTGGAACTTAGAATATAGGTACATGAGAGATAAGAATGAGTGAATTTTTTGGACATCGACATAGTTTTGAACAGCTCAATGCTCATATCTACGTTGTATTTAACATTGAACACCTATTTTCATCCAATGGGTATTTTATCTGGAGGAAGGTTTGTAAGGGTTCATATGTCATTTAGATAAGTGCTTCTATGATCTCTTCTTCAAGTGTCTTTTTCCATTATGTCGTTAAAGTGCTTCATGAATTAACTTGGGTATTCACACACTATCAAGATTAGATATAAAGGCTTTATAAGTTGATGTTTACTCATAGGCAACATAATTCTGGATAAGATAATTTGTGCAACTTTTCTTGTCTTCTCCACGGATTCCACTGCCCTTGGAACCTCAGAGATGTGTGAATTCAGTTTTGGTTGTAAACAATTTTGTGGTTACATATTTATTTTTCCTGTTCAGCAGATTTCTTTTTCTTAGGTATGCACACAGTTTCTTATTGTCAATCTCAGGTTGGATGTTCTCAAGTGGTGAAGCTTGAGAGACAGGATGATTATAAGGAATGAGAATATGTTGTGATGACTCCAGATTGGTGTGGGCATCTAATGTGGTGCCTCAAGTCTGATATTCATTCGGACTCTTCCCTAGAATATTAGATTTGGGGTTGAGGGTTGGTTTTCAAAGAAGATAACATCTATAAAATTATAGTATTTTTTTTAGTAATGGGAAAATAACACTTGTGCCTCTTTTTGTTAGAGGCGGACTCAAGGAAGATACATTTGATGGATTATGAATCAAACTTTTGTTCGGTTTGGTTGGTGAATGTAAACAAAAGAGAGAACTAAATATTTTTAGAGGAAGATTGGGTGAGAATACTCTGGAATGAGGGTAATTTTTTCATAGCAATATCGAGAGGGGCTTTGAATCCAAGAATTATGTGTGACATTCTATTAATGAGGTAGGTGGCTATGAGTGTAACATCTCAGAAAATTTCTAAGATAATGTGAGAAAACATTATAATCCTGGATATATTTAGATGACTATTCTTTCTCTCAACAATCCAATTTTATTGTGAAGTTTCAACACAAACTAGTATGAATGATGTCATTCTTTGCAATATACGGTTCAATGATAGAGTTGAAATAATCTTTTGCATTACCAATATTGAGAATTTAAAGTTTTCATTGCAATTGGGTGGAAATCATATTATGGAATACTGAAAGATTTGTGCAATTTCAGATTTTTCCTTCGTGAGGAATATGCAACTAGTTCTAGTGTGGTCATCAATAATGAAAACAAACCATCTGACTCTATTGACAATTTTTGGTTTTGATGATCCCTAAATGTCACTATGGATAATGGAGAAAAAATGTGACGTTTTGTACTAGGACAGAATGTATAGCCAAATGACAGGTTTGACACTTATAAAATTTTGTATTTTTTAATAAAGATATTGAGGGTACAATTTGATGACATAATAAAATTAGGATGACTCAAACGATAATGTCATAATAAAACTTGACTTTTAATAGAATCAACCACAACATACGTAGGAACATGAAAAGAGGATAGTGGAGAAGACATTTGTTTATTAAGAGAATAGCTTCCGTTAAGTAGGTATAGATCTTAATGCAATTTAACACTGCCAATTACCTTCTTTGAATCCACCACTTAAAATTCAGAAGAATTATAATAGANTATATATATATATATATATAGAGGTAGCCAAGCAAAAGAAGGCAAGTGATTCTGAATGGTTTGATCACCCTTTTTTTTATTTAGTGAAATTAATTGCTATTTAATTTGGAGAGGATTAAATTGTATTTTATAACTTTCTAGATAGGAACTTGGAACATAACTTTTCATATTCATATTAGAGTATGAATTTATCCATAGTTACGGGGCTTGAAATTTATCAAGGCGGGAATAAACATGCTTAAATTGATTAGTGGTTCTTTCATCTGTTAAACAAGATAAACATGCTAATATAGCTTTTCATACTCATATTGAAGTATGAATTTATCCATATGTTAATCCTCATGCTTATAAAGCCACAAATACTGGACATGCTACTGTATAATCACAGTTGTTTTAAAAATATAAAAGAGAAAACAAAATTAAATGAATCCTAAAAGAATATTCTAGAGCATTCTTGGAACTACTTGATTAAGTAAAATTGGATTTTTTTTATATTTTTTTAGCTTTTTATAATCAGAGTAAGAAGTGTAGTATCCTATGTTGTAATGGGCCGACTATGGAACCGTAGCTATTGATATAAATTACCACATAGTATGCTCTTAATTTGTCTCTCATTTTTGTAGGCAAACTAACACTACGCATTTTAAATACCTTTTGACCTTTTCTCATCTATAAAGGTCTCATTCTACCCTTCTCTCCTCTCCTCCCCCTTTCATCCCCCCATTTATATCATTCCTGCTCATTCCTGCTCAATTGAAACCTTTTCTAGAAGCTCCCTCCACTATGAGAATCATTTCTAGCCTAATTGGCTTTTTTCTAACAACGAGTTCTTGATTGGGTTACTATCCCTCTGCCATCTTTCTTGATGTAAATCCTACATAGACGGAAATGAGAATTGGAGAGATTTTATCACTTTAAAGGATGAGGAAACAATCAAAAATTCAAGAAGTATGAAGATCTGAATTGTAGAAGAGAGAAGAATCAAGATTTTTTATCTAGCAACTTGCTTTTTCTATCCCTTCTCACTTTGATTATTTCAATTTTATTTCTATGAAGGAGAACCAATTTGCTTGTAGATAAGAGTTCAATTTTCTTAAAAAACAGAGAACCTCCAAGAAGTGACTAGCTTCATTGGGAGACGGCTGAATGAATACGAAAACAAATTAGAAGTGAGAGTTTTTTGTTTTAGTTCTTGTGAGCCATGAGTTCTGAATTAGGATTTTGATCTAATCCAGAGCCGACCGCATAATACTATGATGTGATGAACCATACCGGCATGACATGCACAATTTGTAGGCAAGCAATGCACACGGCTATTCCTCCGCTCTGTTACACTACTAAAGGATGCTTTTAATAACATTGACTCCAGTAAAAATATAATTTGCCGCTAACAAATATAGCCCTTCTTCGTAATCTGTATCATAATAGGGTTGCATTTCCAACTAGAGTTTCTTTACGCTAGCTGCAATCTTGAATATATTTTCCTTCAAATTGCCACGAATTGAAGCCATAAATCTTTCAGGTAATTTATAGAGTTAATTTGAAACCGATCAGTTATATGACCTTGATAACTGATCTGTTTCAACCATCATAATTTGAAAATCTTGGAATTAATTTGGTATTTTGCTTGTAGGATTACCTTGCTCTTATTTAAATATTGCTTCCTTTGTTTGTCAAAGTACTGTGCTTGAAAATGACAAAACAATGTCTTCAACATTTCCTATCCTTATCTGCCTTTTTTTTCCTCTCTTATTTTCAGTTGTGCAAAGTCTCCGAAGTTGCCTTTTGACACCAGCTGTAGGATTCTACTCGTGTTTGTGTTTGAATAAAAAAAACTCTTTCCATTTCAAACTGTTAGTTTTTGAGAAACTTAAAAGAGGAGTTTCAAGTATCACATTGCTTCTCTTGAACTAGAATAAATTATTCATTGATATATTTTCTGTTTTGTTGTAATTTCAAGAATGTCCCTTCCTATCAAAACCAACATCAAAGTATACAGACTATTAGTATTTTATGTCAGTGCCTTTAGTAAGTTCCAAGTTATTTGACCATTTGGGCATTTAGTTTGGGCCTAATTAAGCTCGGATTGTTTTACTATCAAGTCAAAGGAAGAATTGATAAGTAAACATCAACTAACAATGATTTGGAAGATGTTACTTATTCAATAAAAACATTTTTAAGAGCATATTGTATGCATGATATAAAGTAATTAGCAATAAATTGCAATATAGAGAAGCCTGAATTGTAACTCACTTGAGGGCTTTTGTTCATTAGTCTGAATGCTGCAGTCTCCTTAAATTTAATTACTTGCCGGTTTGGTTAAGATGCAACAACAACAACAACAACAACAACAACAACAACAACAACAACAACAACAATAAAGCCATAATCCCACTAGGTGGGGTCAACTACATGAATCCTTTTGCTCCATTGTGTCCTATTTAGTGTCATTTTTTCATTTTCTAATAATTTAAGATCATTTTTTATACAACAAGCCCAAATCTTCCTAGGTCTACCTCTGCCTTTCTTAACAAAAGTCGAATCTAAAACATTTACTCTCCTAATCGGATCATCAGATGGTCGACATTTAATATGACCAAACCATCTAAGATGAGTCTCTCTAATTTTGTCCGTCACTGGAGCTACACCAACTCTATCTCGGATATATTCATTTTGCATTTTGTTTCTAACTGTAAAACCACTCATCCACCTAATCATTCTCATCTCGGCATTACTTAACTTAGATTATGCTTCTCTTTTAAAGGCCAGCATTCAACGCCATAGAGCATTGCAGGTCTCACCACCCTCTTATAAAATTTTCCTTTCAGTCTAAGTGGTNCAATGTAGACTTCCATAATTCAAGTTTTTTTTGGGTTTTTTATCTCGTCTTATCCACGAGAAGGATATCATCAATAACAATCAGACACCAAGGTACATCCTCCTGTAAATGTCTAGTAAGACCGTCCATAACTAAAGCAAAAAGTTATGGGGTCCATAACTAAAGCAAAAAGTTATGGGCTTAAAGCCGATCCCTGATGTAATCCAACAGAAATAGGAAGATANTTTTCAACCAACCAACTTAAATTCTATTATTAACATCCCCATCTATATGACCATCAACAACAGATCCGAGATATCTAAATCGTTCACACCTTTTAATAATTTGATCACCCAAAGTTACACTTTTGTCACGAGAGCTATTACTACTAAAATTACATTCCATGTATTCAGTTTTAGTTCTACTTAAATGAANTAGGAAGATATTTGGTCAATCCTCCTTCAGTTCGAACGGATGTAACAACTCTAGTATACACATCTTTAATGACTTGAATGTAAGTCATATCAACACCTTTCTTCTCAAGAACTCTCCAAAGGATATCTCTTGGNGTTCAAGTTTTTCCTGGGCTTTTTCTCTCATCTTATCCACGAGAAGGATATCATCAACCAAAAGCATACACCAAGGTACATCCTCCTGTAAATGTCCATTAAGAACATCCATAACTAAAACAAAAAGATATGGGCTTAAAGCTGATCCCTGATGTAGTCCAACAAAAAGAGAAAAATATTTGGTCAATCCTCCTCCAGTTCGAACACGATTAACAAATCTAGTATACATATCTTTAATGACTTGAATATAAGTCATATCAACACCTTTCTTCTCAAGAACTCTCCATAGGATTTCTCTTGGAACCTTATTGTAAGATTTTTCTAAATCAATAAAAATCAAATGTAGATCCTCCTTATTATTTCTGAACTTCTCCTTGAAACATCTCAATAAATGTATAGCTTCCATGGTAGACCCGCCCGACATAAAACCAAATTGATTATGAGAAATCTTTGTAATACGTCTTAACCTATGCTCAATTACCCTCTCCCATAATTTTAAAGCATGACACATCAACTAAATTCCTCTATAATTTGCACACTCTTGTGCATTCCCTTTATTCTTAAAAATGGGGACCAAAAAAACTTTCACTCCTCAGTCATCTATTTAGTTTTTAAAATAATATTAAAAAGTTTAGTAAGCTTGAAACTCTCAAATCTCTTAAAATTTCCACACTTCAATTGTGATATCATCAGGTCCTACAAACTTTTCACCCTTTATTTTCTTTAAAACCTTCTCAAGTTCTTTTTTACTAATGCGACGGTAAAAATTAAACATTATATTATTTTTAACGATATAAAGATCACTACGGTCGATCGTATTTTCAGAAGCTTCATTAGAAAGTTTATCAAAATAACTCACCCACCTATGTTGAATATTTTTTTTTTTAACAAAACATTCTGATTTTCATCTTTAATACACTTTACTTGGGTTAAATCTTTACTTTTTTTTTCTCTTTTTTTAGCTAGTTTATACATATATTTTTCACCATCTTTAGTATCTAATCTATCATAAAGATCACTAAAAGCAGAAATTTTAGCGTCACTGATAGTTTTTTTAGACTTTTTGAGAGCCGTTAGATATTCTTCCCAAATCTCTAAGTTTTTACTATTAAACCAATTTTTATAACATAACTTCTTATATTTAATCTTTTCTTGCACATTAATATTCCACAAATTATTTTTATTTATATAAACTTTTTCTATTGATTCTTCAAGTACATCTTTTGCTGTTTTTTTAAAAGTTTTAGTTCATCCCACATAGCATTTGCATCTTCATGAACATCCGAAATTTTAAAATCTTTAATTTTAATCATAAAAGGAATTTATTTGTGTCTTTTAGGTTCATCCATCTAATTCTATGATGATGAGTCCTAACATTCTTTATTTTACAACTCTCCGTCTTAAAATCTAGAACTAATTATCGATGTTGGGTACTTCAATTAGCACTTGGAATATTCTTACAATCTTTACAATCTCGACGATCTCTTTTTCTCATAAGAAAATAATCAATTTGTGTTTTATTAGATCCATTCTTATAAGTAATATGATGCTTCATTGTTTTTCTTGAATAAAGTATTAGTAATAACAAAATCATATTCTAAAGCAAAATCTAAAATGACTCTACTTTCTTCATTCGTCACTCCAAAACCATAGCCACCATGAATATTTTTGAAATCTTCTACCACTCTACAGACATGTCCATTTGAATCTCCTCCAAGAAAAATTCTTTCTTCAAGAGGTATCATTTGTATTAAGTCTTCTAAGTCATTTTAGAATTTAACTTTAGCCCCTATATCTAGACCTATTTGAGGAGCATAAGCATTGATAAAATTAAAAATCTCAGTATCAGTAATAATCTTAAGGGCTAAAATTCTATCACCAACTCTACTAATTTTTACAATATTATCTTTCAAACTCTTATCTATAATTACACCTATACAATTTCTAATGCGACTCTTACCAGAATACCAAAGTTTAAAGCCTAAATTATTAATCTCCTTAGCCTTTTTTCCCACCCATTTAGTTTCGTGAATACATAAGATATTGATCTTTCTATGAATCATAATATCAACTAATTTCATTAATTTTCCATCGAGAATACCTATATTCGAAGATCCTATCATAATTATAGTTTCATGGACTAACTTATTTGCCCGCATCCGTCCGTAATGTGGAAACCCTTGCTTATTTGACACTAAACTGGGCGTCGGTGTAGCGGCCGTTGCACACTTATCACTGTATTCAGGCCACACAGCGTGACGCTTCTAGGGGATGCCCTAACACTTACACAACGATTAAAAGTATTTATGTCATGATTTTTTTTCCAACGAGTTTTATGCTGGCTGTCGATTACGTAACACAACCCTCTGCTCTTCATATCCGGGCTTAGGACCGGCAATGACATTGTTTGGTTAAGATGCAAATAGAAAAAAAAAAGTGGAATTATGGAATCCGAAGAGCACAATCATGAAATTTTAATGTCGGAATATAAATTGAAAAACTAATCAAATCGACAAGTTTGATTATCTTTTTCTCAGTGAACAGTGACATGAATGAAAACAAATCATGAAGTTGTTTTCAAAAGGAAGATTATTTGTATTTTTGCCATAGCTATTCAGCTGCCAAGAGTTTCATTATGCTATTGATTTGATTGTCTGGCCTTTGTTATGGATTAATTTTCTTTTATAAAAATGGATCGGTGTTGCTCAGTACAAGTATTATTAGTGTAAAATAAAGGAATGAAGGAATTAGTTTTTGTTGATGTTTGGCTTCAAATAAATCAAATATAAAGCATGTGTCAGGATTTAAAATATCTATAATGCCTATTTTTTGTGAATTTGAAAGTTACCATAATTGGGTGAATTCTAAATATAGGGAATGCTCACACCTTGTGATCTCATCTTTTCCATTAAGGAATGCCTACGACCATCACCTCTGTTGTACAGGTCACACTGCTCAGGCCATTGCTCTTCACTACCTTCGCCTACTGCCGCCCACTACCTTGCCTGACACAATAGTTGATAGCTACTGCTTGTCGTTACTTGCTATATTTTAATTCTTTTGAAAATTACGCATTTAATTTGAATCCAATCAAATAAATCGTTTACTTCTATAATGCATGCATTCCAATTTCTCTTTATTACTAAAGACATGCATTTTAAAAGCACACAAGTAAATAAATCCTAGAAGAATTGATTGTCAAAATTTTCATTTACTGTCGTGGGCCTTAAATAGGACTATAGTTGTTAGCTTTTCTAGTTAGATAAAATAAATTAGTCTGAATTCACTTGTTACTTATTTTTAACCATCTTTATTCATTTGATGGTCTTCATGCCTATTTTAATTTGATCTACAACAGCAAACTCCAATGAAAAGAAGGCGAAGAAAAGCAATACAAAATCACTCGCACAGAAAAATGATATTGCCATTCTAATCCGCTTATATTCTTTTCATCATTCCTATTATTATGAATAAGGTCCTTAGCCTTTGAATATCCTAATCACAATCTCTAAGAGAATGGACTGCTTACAACAATAAATTTAGCAGGAGGCTGTTTGACAGGAACCTTACTTTGTAATGAGGTGTTTGGCAACATACTATTTATAGGATTTTAACCATAGATTTAACTTAAATTCAACTAAACAAAAAAAAGAAAAAATAGTCCAATGCACCTTCATATCCAATTTTTTCGTGTTCCGTCATTTTTACAATGTAAATCCGGATTCAGTAAATCCAATTGTTAGGCAGATTTATTTCGCGGTTGCTCTAAGTACTTTTGTCACAATGTGGATTTGATAAATCTGAATTTATCGAATTTGATTAATCCTATTTAGTGTAAATCTAAGTTGCAGCCAAACACTACCTAAGTTTGGACAAGAAATTTGGATTCTAAAGATTTTGAATAGCATAAAGGAACTTTATAATTTGCGGTGTAAGTTGAAACTTTTGTAGTTAGCATAAAGGAACTTTATAATTTGCGGTGTAAGTTGAAACTTTTGTAGTTACCATTGCTTCCTCATGTAGGCTAGACTGTCAATCTTAGCTGTCTGCTTTTCACTGAGTGGTAGATGTTGAAACATGATTTTTTTGTTGTAAACATCTTTGAAATTTGATACTTGTATGTGTTCAATAAGAATTTGTGACCGGTTTAAAAGATAATTGTTTCTTGGCATTAATATGCATTTTTTTTCTTGCATCTAGCATAAGTCAACCATCATTACCATCCTCTATTTAATCAATTATGGGTTCTAGTGCAAAAAATGGAGGTTGTGTCATGTAGTCGACAACCAACATGAAAATTTGTCGAAAAACTAACATGATTTCCTTAAATTATTGTGTCAAGGCTAGGGCATTCCCTAGAGCGACATACTGTATGACCCAAATACAGTGACAAGTGTGCAAGAGTTGTTGTGATGCCTGAGTTTATTGTTAAATACGCAAGGATTCCCACATTTTGGACGGATGCAGACAAAAAAGTTAGTTTGTGAAAATAACATTATGATAAGAACTTAGAATATGAGTACTCTCACTGTAAATTAATGAATTATTAGATATTATGATTGGAACTTAGAATATATGTATCATGACAGATAAGAATGAGTGAATTTTTTGGCCATCGACATAGTTTTGAACTTCTCAATACTCAGATCTACTTTGTACTTAACATTGAACACCTATTTTCATCCAATGGGTATTTTATCTGGAGGAAGGTTTGCAAGGGTTCATATGTCATTTAGATAAGTGCTTCTATGATCTCTTCTTCAAGTGTCTTTTTCCATTATGTCGTTAAAGTGCTTCATGAATTAACTTGGGTATTCACACACTATCAAGATTAGATATAAAGGCTTTATAAGTTAATGTTTACTCATAGGCAACATAATTCTGGATAAGATAATTTGTGCAACTTTTCCTGTCTTCTCCACGGATTCCGTTGCCCTTGGAACCCCAGAGATGTGTGAATTCAGTTTTGGTTGTAAACAATTCTGTGGTTACATATTTATATTTCATGTTAAGTAGATTTCTTTTTTTTAGTATGCACACAGTTTCTTATTCTCAATCTCAGGTTGGATGTTCTCAAGTGGTGAAACTTGAGAGACAGGATGATTATAAGGAATGAGAATATGCTGTGATGACTCCAGATTGGTGTGGGCATCTAATGTGGTGCCTCAAGTCTGATATTCACTCGGACTCTTCCCTAGAATATCAGATTTGGGGTTGAGAGTTGGTTTTCAAAGTAGATAACATCTATAAAGTTATAGTATTTTTTTTTTGTAATGGGAAAATAACACTTGTGCCTCTTTTTGTTAGAGGCGGACCCAAGGAAGATACATTTGATGGATTATGGATCAAACTTTTGTTCGGTTTGGTTGGTGAATGTAAACAAAAGAGAGAACTAAATATTTTTAGAGGAAGATTGGGTGAGAATACTCTGGAATGAGGGTAATTTTTTCATAGCAATATCGAGAGGGGCTTTGAATCCAAGAATTATGCGTGACATTCTATTAATGAGGTAGGTGGCTGTGAGTGTGACATCTCAGAAAATTTCTAAGATAATGTGAGAAAACATTATAATCCTAGATATATTTAGATGACTAATCTTCCTCTCAACAATCCAATTTTATTGTGAAGTTTCAACACAAGCTCGTATGAATGATGTCATTCTTTGCAATGTGCGTTTCAATGATAGAGTTGAAATAATCCTTTGCATTACCAATATTGAGAATTAAAATTTTTCATTGCAATTGGGTGGAAATCATATTATGGAATACTGAAAGATTTGTGCAATTTCAGATTTTTTCTTCGTGAGGAATATGCAACTAGGTCTAGTGTGGTCGTCAATAATAAAAACAAACCATCTGACTCTATTGACAATTTTCGGTTTTGATGATCCCTAAATGTCTCTATGGATGATGGAAAAAAAATGTGAGGTTTTGTACTAGGATAGAAAATAGATATGACAACTATGTATAGCCAAATGACAGGTTTGACACTTATAAAATTTTGTTTTTTTAATAAAGATATAGGGTACAATTTGATGACATAATAAAATTAGGATGACCCGAACGATAATGTCATAATAAAACTTGACTTTTAATAGAATCACCACAACATACGTAGGAACATGAGAAGAGGATAGTGGAGAAGACATTTGTTTATTAAGAGAATAGCTTCCGTTAAGTAGGTATAGACCTTAATGCAATTTAACACTGCCAATTACCTTCTTTGAATCCACCACTTAAAATTCACAAGAATTATAATAGACTTTAATAACACATTTCAAGTCAAGAGTAATCTTGCTAATTGAAAGTAAGTTACAATTTAAATGTGAAACATATAGTACAAAAGTGATCTGAATATCCATGGAGGCTCACTTTTCTTTTCCAGAAAATCCTGAAGTGAGATTGATTGGCAAGTTTAATAAACTTGGAGTTGGTGAACTCTTGGTAGTTGGTGAGAGCATAAATATCTCCAGTCAAATGATGAGAAGCCCTTGAATTTATCATTTGAGCTCGAAATTTTCCATTGTCAGGGAGATAGGATGAGGACATGATTCCTTGGTATATTATCAAGTTGGTAGGCTGCTCATTGTGCTCGATAGAAGTTTCTTCAATACTTTCTTTTTTTCTTTGGTGAAGGGGGGTTGGTCGACTCTTCAGGTGAGGTAGCAGCATGGGCCTTGTTGTCTTCCTTCTTTGCTCAAGTCTTCAAAATGCAGCTTTTCCATGTTGTTCCAACACTTATTCTTTATGTGACCAAGTTTCTTGCTATGTTCACCCAAGGTACGTTTCATCTTTGGCTTTGACTCATGAGAGGAGTTGTGTGTGTACAAGGTAGAGCATTTAGTGCTAGATGAATCCACACTTTCTGCCATCATGAGCTTCTTCCTACTTTCTTATCTTCTGACTTCAACAAGGTTTCCCTGTGTTAGGAGTAGACTTCATCCACACGATTCTTCGACTGAACTCATCTATGTCTTATTTAGACCTAAAAAGAATTTCATCATCCACTTTTTCTCCACTATTATTTTATACGACATAACATTTTGAGGACACTTCTGTACATTAGTATCATACATGTCTAACTTTAACCAGTACTTTGTTAGTGTTAAAATATTGATTCGCACTTAACTCTTCTTGTATGAGCTCTTGAACTTTTGTCTCAATCTCCAACTATTCTACAACATTTTCAGTACTAGAATAAGTTTCACGTGCTGCTTTCCAAAATTTTATGTTATCTTATAAAAGAAGAAATTTTCTCCAATCTTTGTGGTCATAGGATTGATCAACTAAGACATGACTATATGATCCTGGATCTTCCATGAGCGACGATTAGGATCAGTGAGCTCAAAAATTGTGCCCTCTAACGTGAGATATTCATCTTTTGCTTTTTCATAAATGTACATAACAAATTGAGACCATTGAAGGAAACTTGGATCATTGAGTTTATGATTTGTTATAAAAATGAGAGTTTCAGGGTTGTTTGGACAAACTAGTATCTAATTCAGAACTAATCTCTAGAGTAGATATAGACATGTTCATAGCATATTTTGTCATGGCCTTATGCATATTTAGGGTTGGAAAGAATTTTTGGCTGATTGTGTTGTAAGAGAGGAGGAAAGTTTGTGGCTGCTCTGGTTGCTAGAGAAGCATTAGCTGGGCTGCTAGGGGGAAGATAAGAAGGGTAGTCTGGAAGGTTGGTTGATATCTGCGGTTGAGGGAATGCCTGCAGTGTCTGGATGCTCTGGTGGAAGACAACGGAAGCCTGCAAGAATGATTCTGGCATGGGAACACCTGGTGGAAGACAACGGAAGTCTTCGGTGAAGCTTGCAGGGACGTCTGCAGGGAGGATTCCGACAGGGGAACACCTGGAGGGAGCTGACAGGCTAGATGGTGGTTGCAGGGAGAGGGAGAGGGAGAGGGAGAGGGAGCAGGAGCAGGAGCCACAGCTGGGGAGGGCCTGCAAGCTGGCTGGTGGCTGCAAGGAGGGTCTGATGGCTAAAAAAGAGATCTGGAATTTGTAACCCATCTCTAATACCATGAAGAAAGTTGGAGAAATTGTATTATCTTATTTCTCAATGATCAAATCATAACTCTTCTCCTTTTTAAATAAGTAAATGTTAGAGCAAACTTATTTTCTACTATTACAATTTACCAAAGAGACGACAACCAACAAAAAGGAAAAAATATAACATAATAAGAAAGAAATAAACAAGAATAAATCTAAAATAGGAAACTTATAATTTTACAAAAGTAGGCCTATGACCAAATGACATCACCTTTTAGGTCCTTTGTTGCCTCTTTCTTTATTGGTGTCTTATCTATAACCTGTGTGCTTCCACTAGAGTTTGTGGTGTTTGCTTTGTGTTGTAGCTAGTTTAACCATGTCTCTAGCCGCTGTCTTGTTAGCTTTGATTACTTTGAGTATATATCAAGTTCTTTCAATCCAATTAGTATGTTAATAATCAATATCAAAAGTGAAATTTTTAACAGAGAGAATTATTTTCTCTTTTCAGCTAATGAAGTGATTCCTTCCACAATTTGTTAGGATTTATGGGGTCTACGTAGCTGGTTGTGTCCATGTATCCATGAATGGAATTTGATCTCCATGAATGGAATTTGATAGATGACATGGAATGGATGAAAATAAGTGAACTTTTATAAAGGGGGGAATGCACAAAGTATTTTTCTTGAAGATAAATTAAGGGTATGTTTTGGGCAGCTTATTCGTTGCGTTTGCATTTTGAACACGCATCTCATACGTTTGTTTATCATGTTTTATATGCGTATCAAAAAACGTCGGTTGGGTTTCTTTAATAAATGCGGCCGCGGGATCGACCCTGCAGCCAGCGTCTTCAATCCTGCGTTGGACGTTTTTTTCGTCTCGTGCTCTTTAGTCCGTCTCCTCCATTGCTCGATTGTTGTTGCCCTAAGCCACTTCTCCCTCGCCTCTCTCCCTTGCCTCTCCCTCGGTTGCTCCCATTGACAGATCCCGACTTTCTTCTTCCTCTCTTTTCTGAGATCCTAGAGTCGGCTTCCCACACCATCATTCACGACGTCTCGTGTCCCATTGGTAACGTTCTCTTTCCTTCCTCTTTTTCATCACTCTCCTACAGCGAAAACCAATCACCTGGACCTTCTAATGCGAATTTGTAGCGGATTTATTTTCTCAATTGCTTGTCGGTGAGCTGGCTTAGTTTTTCTGGTTGGGTCCTATAATGCATTGTTTCTCCATATGCATTTTACGGGGTTTTTTCATTGCAATGGTTATCTCTCAGAGGTTTTTCGATTTTGTGAATTTCTTTGGATATTTGACATTTATTGGATAATATTTATAGTAAATTGGGTGCTTGAGGCTTTGCACGGTTCTCCTTTTGAAATGGCTGTTTAGAGTTGCTCTAGTGCTATGGTTGCTTTGGTTGGAGGTTGTGGGTGATGTCCTTATTGGTGGCTTTGGGAGTTGCTGTGATGGGCTTGGCTCTATGAGTTGGTGGTGAATGTGTGTGTTGATGGCTGTCGAGGATCTGTTGGTGGCTGTGGTTGTTGTGCTTGTTGGTGTCATGTGAAGACTGTGTTGGTGGTTGTGGGTGATGTGCCTGTTGGTGGATGTGGAGGCTGTGTTTGTGGGTGTGTGATGTGCTTGTTGGTGGCATGTGGTGAATTGTTGTGTTGGGCTTGGGTCTGTGGGTTGGTGGTGGATGTGAGTGCGTGTGTTGATGGCTCTGGAGGTTGTGTTAGTGGCTGTGGGTGATGAGCTTGTTCTTGGTTGTGGGTGTTCTACTTATTAATGGCATGTGGAAGTTGTGTTGGAAGCTATGGGTGATGTGCCTGTTGGTGGCTTTGAGTGTATTTTAAGCTAGGCTTAGGTCTGCTGGTGGTGGATATGAGTGTGTGTGTTGGTGCTTGTGAAGGCTTTGTTGGTGGCTATGGGTGTTATGTGTGTTGGTGGCATGTGGAGGCTATGTTGGTGGCTGTGGATGATGTGACTGTTTGTGGCTTTGGGTGTGTTTTGTGTTAGGTTTGGGTCTCTTGGTTGGTGGTGGATGTGAGTGTGTGCGTGTTAATGGTTGTGGATGCTGTGTTGGTGGTTGTTGGTGTTGTGCATGTTGGTGGCATGTGGAGGCTATGTTGGTGGCTGTGGATGATGTGTCTGTTGGTGGCTTTGGGTGTGTTTTGTGCTTGGCTTGGGTCTATGGGTTGGTGGTGGATGTGAGTGTGTGTGTTGGTGGCTATGGAGGTTGTGTTGGTAGCTGTGGAGGGTGTAGGTGTTGTGTTGGTAGCTGTGGATGTTGTGCTTGTTGCTGTCATGTGGATGTTGTGTTGGTGGTTGTGGGTGATGCACCTGTTGATGGCTTTGGATGTGTTTTGTGCTAGGCTTGGATCTATGGGTTGGTCGTGGATGTGTGTGTGTTGGTGGCTATGGAGACTGTGTTGTTGGTTGTGGTTGTTTTGCTTGTTGGTGTCATGTGGAGACTCTGTTAGTGGCTGTGGGTGATGGGTCCCAACACACAAACTCACATCCACCACCAACCCACATACCCAAGCCCAACACAAGTCTGTGTTGGTGGCTCGTAAGGTTGTGTTAGTTGCTGTGGGTGATGAGCTTGTTGGTGGCTGTGGAGGTTGTGTTGGTAACTATGGGGGTGTGTGGTGGGGGTGTTGGAGGGTGGTGGCTATGGGGGGGGGTTTGGTGGGGGATGGTGCTTGTGCGTGTTGTGCTTCTGGCTATGGTTATTGTCTCTTTTCTGGTTAACCTAAAATACTTTTGTTTTTCCTTCTCTTTGTTAGTATCGTAATGGTAAAGGCCAAAGAAGTCGCTTCATCAGCAATGCGGGATAAGGAAGTCACAATAATATTTTGCAACTTCTGTCTTAAAGAGATCGAGCTTGGAAATAGACCCCCACATAATTTAACAAAGAATGGTGGCAAAATATTACGAAAAAGTTCAATGAAATGACAGGAAGAGACTATGATAGGTTAAAATTTAAGAACAAGTGCAATCAGTTGAAAAATGACTGGATGTTATAGAAGGAACTAAAATGGGGTTCCACTGGCTTGGGTTGAGATCCAATCAAACGGACTATTGATTCTTCAAAGGAGAGGTGGACTGAGAAATCCCATTAAGACTTGTTTTTCCATTCTTTATTTCTCTAATCTATTTTAAGTAATATACTTTCCCGTAAGTTGCAGGCAATACTAGCCGCCAAAAAATTCAAATTAAGTGGCATTGAGTCGGACATGAAGAATAAGTTGGATTGTATATTCAGTGGGGTTGTTGTGACGGACACGCATGTGCTCACCCCAAGTGAGCATAGGTTTGCAAGCTTACCAGAAGACTTGGAGATCGAGCATGTAGTGGGACAAATGAAGGACCCAGCCTAAACTAGGAGCTGGAGTTCACATGCAGGTCAAATCGGCGAAGGGTGGAGAAAAGGTAAAAAAGAGCCGCTTTCATTAGAAATACAATAAAAAAATTGGTGGAAGTATGCACAATTCAGGCTGGTATCTCGCAGGACACCTCCATAGAAGAATTTTTTCGAAAACTGTCAACATATCTTGAAGTTATTGCGGATAAGACGTTCTATCTGAAATCCTTAAAATTGCTGGAGTACCCGACCCGCAGACAAATATTCATGAAAATGCACCTCATCCTTTGAGTCTACTATTTATGTTTTTTTATAGAACATTGATTTTGAGGAGTTATTGTTTAGTGGCTTTGGTTTTTTTTCTATTTGCTTCATGATTTATTTCATTCGGTTGTTTTTCTTTCTAGCACGAACAATTAATATGTTGCTGTGTAATTATTTCTGCTCATTATAATATGACTGCAGTTTTTAGATGTTCTTATTAACGTTGTATGATTCGTACTTATTACATGAATAGATTACTTCTCTAGGATGGATTCACATCAACAACGGTTATAATTTTGCTATACAAATACTACAACACCTACGTCGATCGAGCTTCCTGCATGAAATCGACTTATATTAGTGATAAATGCGTCGGTGAGCTACTACATAGACACCCCACAAGATTCAATAATATGTTCCGTATGACAATTCATTTTTTGGATCTGCTCGATGAACTACATAGCCATCATGGACTCCATGGCTCCTCAAGGATGACAACAAGAGAGGAGTTAACAATAACTCTATATTTTATCAAACAATTAATCAATGAGAGGAGCGATGAAGCGATTCCAACATTCATCAGAGATGATTAATAGATATTTGTCAATGGGTTTGAAAGCTCTTATCAGTTTATCGGTAAAGATAAAAGCTGGAGGATCCAACATTTGAGACGACTCGATCAAAAATTGTAAATGACCCGTGCTATATATCATTCATTAAGATAATTTTTTATAACACATTACATTCAAATGACAAAATGAGTTACGTGACAATCACAACTTTAACTGATCTGACATGATTGTATTAGAGCGATTGATGGAACCCATGTGGATGCGCGAGTATCCAACACTGAAAATGTCGCATACATTAGATGGTGTGGATCACACACACAAAATGTGATGGTTGTATGTGACTTGTAACATGTGCTTTATCTTTGTGATAGCTGGTTGGAAAGATAGTGCGCATGATAGTCGTATTTTTTGCTCATGCGATAAGAAATCGAAGACACGACTTTCCCCACCAACTTCCATGTTTGTTAAACTATATATCACATTCGTTTTTTCAATAGTTTACTAATTATGATTTTTTTGGTCAGGTAAATAATACTTGGTCGATGTTAGATATCACTTACAGAGGGGGTATCTGAGGCTGTTTTTATATATGAAATTTCACATTCCAGATTTCGAGAGATCAAGCAGTGGCAGGAAGGAAATTTTTAACAAAAGACATTCCTCCTTACGCAGCGTAATTGAAAGAAAGTTTCGAGTGTGGAAGAAGAAATGTGTTTTACTGTGTGCTATGCCTACTTGCCCATTTCCAAAACAAGTGTGAATTGTAGTGACCACGATGACACTAGACAACTACATTTGGCATCATCATTCTAGGTTGATGTAGACTTCACCCTGTTTGACCATGATCACATGCGGGTTGATGCGCCCCAGCGATTATCACAATAATGTAAGTCTCGGTAATGACACCAAAAGCTTTATCTATTTTCTAGCAAATTAATTGAGTTCTTAAAATAAAATATTATTACTCATTGGCGTTTCTCACGTAAGTATACATATCGTTTTAGTAATATAGGGCTCTATTTAGTCTGTATTGTCAATCCCATAGGGCAGGAGGTAATGAGTCCCTTAGACGAAACTCTAGTCAACTTCGCTATGGTCTTAGTTTGGAATGCAAATTACCATGATTTTTATGAAAATTGCTTCTAAACTACAACACTAAGTCTAAAGCTAAATCTAACTATATCAATTGATTTGGTGAATTTTTCAAGATATAAAAACTACAGTTCTCTTGTGATTGCCTAAGTGGATTATAGGATCGAATTCTAAGAATTGCTAATATGACTAATGACAGATAGGAGCATATATCTTGTTTACTCTCTTTCGATTGCGTAAAAAAGTTTGGTTTAATTTGGTAAGTTTTTCTGTCTGTCACCCTAGAAACCCCCATGTTATATCCATCAAAATCTATCTCCCTATCTATTTGTATTGCCTTATGATTTGCTTTTCCCTCATCTATTAGTTCAATGTGATCTCCCTAGTTGTTCATGCCATAGCTTCTCCGAGATTTATGGGTTTACAACAAAATTTAACAATTTGTATGGCTAGTACAAAATGTAAATAAAGCATAGAAGGAAAGATCATCACATTAGTATTAAAATCCAATTCTAAAAGCAACACATCCTACAAATCCTACATATTCATTACAAGAGAAAAGTAAAGGGAATTTACTCACAAAGCATAAAGATTACCATGTAAATCATCATAATTTAACAAACAAATACACTAAATATTTGGTTACAACAAGTTCAATACAAATGGAAACATGATACTTTGCTTTTCTCTTTTAAAAAGAGTTGAAAAGTTCCTCCAACAATGAATCCAAAAATTCTCAACAATGTCGCAATGCTTCCTTACAGATTCCTTTCTAAACGCTTCACCAATCTCTCAAGAAAAGATATAAATCTACAATCCCCACTCTTATCTATGACCTCTTGGCATTCCTGAAAAATTTCAGGACATGGAAATGCCAAAAAGTACTTTTCCAATCGTCGGCATACATCAAATAACCCCGGAAGTCGTGCAGAAAGTGCCCTGTAGTTAGCAACACTTTGGCGCCCAATCTGCACCGCCCAGGCACCACTTCTTTGGTTTGCTGGGAGAACTCTGGTGCCTAGGCACCCAGAAATTGGCGCCTGCCTTGGCGCCCAAAAGGTGGCGCCTAAGCACTAGTCTGCTGACAACACCCTTTTGCTTCATTTGCCACTATTTCACTTCGTTTCAGTTTCAATTCATTCCAAATGTCATGCCTATCATAGTTGCAAACTAAACATGTAAATATTTTTTTTAAATGCAATTTCATTCAAAAACTTGCTAAATATAAAGGAATTAAGCATGTTGAGAGACATCAATATCCTCCAAACTTAAATGTAACTTGTCTTCAAGTAACACTACAACTTTAAAAATCAAATTTGTTGATTTGAGGTTACGGATTTCTTCAAAATTTTCTACAATTTTGCCTTAGAAATGTCAGTGCAACTTAGGAGAAATTCTATTGAATCGAGCAAGGACTAGGGTATAAACATATTTTGTGTTTAACTTAGAAATATTAATTTTCTATCTACTTCAAAAATAATTGTCATTTGTCAAATTTTGGATTTCTAAAAAGTATAAAATCAGAATTTAAGCACTCTATTTGTAAAAATTTTGCTAATACTTCTTGGAATAAAAACAAGTTTAGGATTATATCTAAGTTTTTTTTCTTTAAGAAGATTCATGTGAAACCAATTTTTGACTAGGCTTCTCCTAAGTTTCTCCTCTCTTTTTATTTATTTTCTTTCTTTCTTCTTTTTCTTTTTATTTCAGAATCTTATTAATTCTTAACACTTTTTTGTGAGGATTATTATATCTGAAAAGACATTAAATAGTTTTGAATTTCACTATTCTTCTTTCTAAAGTTAAGAAGTTATCACTTTCTCCCATTTGAAAGTTGTAAGTATTAGTTTGAAAATAAGTTTTAATAGAGTCTAAATTTCTTTAAAATGTAAATCTAAGAATCCTAGTTTTTCAAAAGTTCAATTCTTTCCTACTATAAATAATAAAAACATATTTCTATTATCTCATATTAAATACCATAACTTTAGCACAGTCTTTTTCTCAAAAATTTCAACTAAGTCTTCTATAACATCCCCAAAATCAAAATTATAGTATCCTAATGGTAACACCACGTACCACAAGTCATTTTAAATTGATATCAAATTTATATGTAAGCTATTGAGGAAAAATAAAGTTTAGTTTTTTTACAGATTCTCACACATACCAAACTTCGATTTTTAACATGTATAACATTCAATATAAAAAATATAAGCAGGAAGATAAATCACAACTCAGAAATACAATGTCTCATATGTCTATCAAAAATATTTGCAAGTATTCATCATGACAGAACAGTATACAGTAGAAAGCAAATCTAAACTACACATGCTAGAATGAAAACTAAATTGAAGAAAGTTTAAATAACAGTGCAGCTATCAGCATAGAAATATAAAAAAAATAATAAATACATTTGTCCATAAATATTATAATAGTCACATGAAAAAAAAATATATCTAAGACATCCAAATTAAAAAAAATACAACATCACAACAATAACAGTAGCAATGAAAACTATGCATAAAGAAAACAAAATCTATCAAATCACTCATACTCCTCTTCATCATCATTAGAGTTCTCTTTCTCTTGTGAATTCTCCTCCATCCTATATCACTCTTGTAACACATACACAAACATCATAGAAAAATGAGTTCAATTCATCCTCCTACTTGTCTTCCAATTTCTAACGGAATCACTACACTAATATACTGGATGCCTTCCACTAATTTGGTAGGATTAATCTATAGATAAGATTATCCGTGTTATATTGACTCACGTGTTGCCAATCTCAGACATTACCTCATCCCCTAATGTATGCTCCTCTAGCTGAACATAGATAGTGTAAGTTCATCATCATGTTACTCATCAAGTAGGTTCTTGACCCTACTCAATGAAAACAGGTCAGATAAAGTATGTAACAGAATTTAGATGGACTTGTCCAATGTCCAAAGTCAACATGCGTCTAGTAATACTCAAGTTCGGTTGAGAACTTAGTCTTAGTGAGCTCGTCAATCCAACAACTACAAAAGAGCATATACAAGTCTGCCATGACGAGAAGTTAAGGATTCACCTCTCTTGTGATACATTACCGAAACATCCACAATAAATACCCATTATATCATTTCAAAATGAATATAAACTCATCACACAAACTCACAAACAAGCACGAACACAACACACTAACAGATAATAATGGGGTGTCTCCCACGAATCACTTGGTTTAACGTCAAGTGTTATTCATGTTTTACTTGCTCACTTCCCCTTTTTTTACGGTTCACCTCGATGCTGCTAGGAAGAATCCCTTTAGGATGACTGCTAAATGTAAAAGCAATCTGTCTCAACTGGTTTTCTATATTCCTAATTGCAGTCTCTTAGTTATGCAACTGACTTCCCATTTGAAGAATAACTTCTTCTAACGATAGCTTCTCCTCGAACTGCGGGTTAGAGTTAAATCCAGGAGGATAAGGTCTAAAGTTCGAAGTACCTTGATTATTCCAATTACTTATATGATTAACTTTATTATTTCCTCATGATTGGTTTCCTTCTTCAGAATTGTTATTCCAGTTGAAGTTGGGATGATTCTTTCAATCTCAGTTATAATAATTGGGATAAGGGTTATTTGGGTGATTGGCTTATTGCATGGATAGTTTCGAAGGAGTTATTGTCAACCAATTAACCAAATGAGTTCTCCTCAATGACTGGGGGTCCTTGATATAGGCTCATTTTGTATTGCTCTAACTTTCTTGCAATAGCTGCTACTTGAGAAGTTAAGATTGTAAGTACACCAGTTTCATGATTATTCGCTATTTCTTTGGATTTACTCTATCGGATGACCATTGAAAGTTGTTTGTGGTCATCTCTTCAATAAGAGAATAAGCCTCTTCGAATGGTTTCGACATGAGCGAATCTCCAGCAGCAGCGCCAATAATTACTCTTAATGATCCAAATAATCTGTTATAGAAGGTTTGAATAATAACTCAATCAGGTAATGCTTGATGTGAACACTTTCTAAGAAGTTCCTTAAATGGTTCCCAAGCCTCATGTTGTTGAAGTGATATCATTCCACAACTTCACGGTTTTAGATGGTGGGAATTACTTGGCTAGAAATTTATGGGCTAAATTCCTTCATTTCTTAATTGAATCCGATGCTAATGAATTAAACCACATCTTAGCTTTATCCCTCAGGGAAAATGGATAAATTCTAAGTCTGACAACGTCATTAGAAACTCTGTCATATCTGAATGTATCGTAGAGTTATAAGAGACTCACTAAATATAAGTTATGGTTTTCTGATGGAGATCCTCCAAATTGATTATTTTGCACCGTTTGAATTATTACAGGCTTAAGTTCAAAAGTATTAGCCTTTACGGTGGGGGTTTGTATGCTTAAGTAAATTTCATCCACCTTAGGGTTCGCATAATCCCTCAAAGATCTATTAGCATTATGATCAAAGATTGAATCTTCATTAACTTATTGATCCGCCTTTTCTACAACAAATTTTTGGAGTCTTTTCTGTTTCCTAATCCTCCTAAAAGTTCTCTCTAGTTTTAAGTCGTATGGTTCAAGGTCTGCAATTCCTGAACTTCACATTCAACTCTAAAGACTTAACTAATAGGATAGATTTCAAGCACTTCAAGCACTCAAAAATATATTTGTATTTTGGATTTTCTTTTAAATAGACACACAATAACTAGACACATGAGGTAATAACATTATAATGTCCAAATCTAAGTCTTACAAGTTCAACTAAAACTCTCGTAAAGTTTTTCTTATCGTCGCTTCTCTGGCATTGGTGTCAGAAACTTGAACCGCCCCGACGATTATCACAATAATGCAAGTCCTGGTAATGACATCAGAAACTTGTTCTGCTTCCTAGCAAATTAACTGAGCTCTTAAAATTAGATATTATTATTCACTGGAGTTTCTCATGCAAGTATACATATTGTTTCAGTAATATAAGACTCTTTGAGTCCGGATTGTCGATCCCACAAGGAAGGAGGTAACGAGTCCCTTAGGCCAAGTTCTAGTCTACTACGCTAAGGTCTTAGTTTGGAATGCAAATTACAATGATTTTTCTATCAATTACTTCTAAATTACAGCTCTATGTTTAAAGCTACACCTAACTATATCAATTAGTTTGGTGAATATCAAGATATAAAAACTACCTTTCTCTCGTGATTGCCTAAGTGGACTATTGGATTGAATATCAAGAATTGCTAATATGACTAGTGACAAATAGGAGCATATATCTTGTTTTCCCTCTTCTGAGTGTGTAAAGAAGTTTTGTTTAACTTGGTAAGTGTTTCTACCTGTCACCCTAGAAATCCCCATGTTATACCATCAAAACCTATCTCCCTATCTATTTGCTTTGCCTTATTGACTGCTTTTCCTTCACTTACTAGTTCAATGTGATCTCCCTAGTTGTTCATGCTGTAGCTCTTCCCAGTTTATGTTACAACAAATTTTAACAATTCATATGATCAGTACAAAAGGTAAATGAAGCATAGAAGGAAAAATCATCACATTAGTATTAAAATCCAATTCTAAAAGCATTCAACACATCCTACAAATCCTACATTTTCTTCACAATATAAAAGTAAAGGAAATCTACTCACAAAACATGAATATTACAATGAAAATCATCATCATTTAATAAAACAAATACAATTCTGCTTTAATAAAATAAGTAAGAAAAATTCTAAAATGCTAATAAGTATCCTAAGGGATACTAGTAATGATTTATAATCTATTCCCATAAGGTTATATGCAAAAAACTTTGAAAACATGCAAGCCACATAGGTATAAATTGTATATATGGTTGGACAACTTCTTTAAAAAAGGTAAACCTGCATGGCTTAAATATTATATGAGATGATTTACACACTTTCAGATTCAACCAAGGTTTAAATTCTAGTTTCTTTTGTACTTTTTGTCATCAACAAATTCATTGAATGATTGATGCACTTTTACTTTCCAAGTCTGCTACTGGTGAATTTGCATGTCAATCTAAAACCAAAAAAGTAATACTTCTCAATTGAAAACCAGAAAATCAAGGCATCACGCTAATTACCACCAAGTATAAAGTAATAATTAAGTCTTTTTAATCGAAAACCAGAAAGCAACCTAATAGTTAAAGTTCTGTTCTCAGAGACTTTGATTGAGCGTCCAATGTCCAAACTTAACATGCCTCACATTTGTTTGCTTTTCTCATTCCAATTCCGCTTTCATTTATGTTTATGTTTTATCAACAATTGCTCCTCAAGCTCATATTAAACCTTCCAACTTTATCAGGTCTGCCCGCAGAGACATTGATTGAGCGTTACGTAACAATTGGTGCTAACAGTCTATTGCGTTCATGCACCATTGAGCCAGAATGCATAATTGGACAGCATTCCATTCTCATGGAAGGTTCATTAGTAGAGACCAATTCCATTCTCGAGGCTGGTTCTGTGCTTCCACCCGGGCGTAGAATCCCCACTGGCGAACTTTGGGCTGGTAATCCGGCGAGATTTGTTCGTCAGCTCACCTATGATGATATCAAAGAGATTCCATTGCTAGCTATGGCTATCAACAATCTTATGCAAAGCCACTTCTCGGAGTTCCTTCCATATTCTACTGTTTATCTTGAGGTGGAGAAATTGAAAAAATCATTGGGGATTCACATTTAGAAGTGACTGAATCAACCAGTGACTTGGTGGGCGAATAATAATCTCCGGCTCTCTCTAGTTATGCGAGGGAAAATTCTGTAACTGAGACCTAAATGCCTTGTTTTGGAAAGCATGGCAAATGATGCGGTTATCATTGCAAATCTCAAATTAATAGCGCTGTCAGTTTTTTTCCATAAAGCTTTTCCTTTAATAAAACATCTGCTTTACCTTTTTTTCAATGATTGAACTTTCCTTTTTATGAAAAGTATTTGTAATTGTGAATTTGAGTGCAACAGCTTCACGGTAGGGATGAAAATTAGTCCATCTTCAGCTAGCCAATTTCAACTTCAGCTCATAAATACAAGGTAATTCAACAAATTATATTATGCCCAATGAAACTCCTGTTCTTTGCTTCCCAATTGAATCAAGTATATTTTCAGCTAGCTATACTTAGTCCAAAGTAGATGATCCTATATGATTAAAATACAATTATTTATAAGAAAATTTATTATTTAATTATAGCTATCAATCCAATTATTATGCTTCAGTACATGATGATTTCTTAAAATTTCCGGGAGCTCGAGTCTCTTTACCATCTCTTTGGTTAATTATACTTCGTAATTCATGAAGGTAATGAACTGAGCCACCTTGCTCCTGAGAAACGTGGGGCCTATGTCAGGAAAACTCATTAATAAATTTTTATCATGTCTGTGGAGCTCACGTTACTTCTAATAATAGGTATTTTGTTTTTTGGCTGTTTTTTTAAAATATTAATTTGCTTCATCTTCAAATCAATACCATGAAATATATATATATATATATATATATATATATATATATATATATATATATATATATATATNTAACGCTTACAACCCCACTTAGGGAAAAAAAAAGATCAGTGTTAAAAGAATGAATGGGTTCTTACATGCGCCCCACCTAAAAGCTTTTAATATAATATCTTAACCACCAAAATTTTAAAATTTACATTTGGGCTGCCTTAAACCCTTCCCCCTTTTTAAACAACTGCCCTGTAAGCAGAACCTCATTTATGTCGCTCACCTACAAATGGCCCCTTTGCCTTCATTGCTTGTCACTTAGGGGCGTTTCTCTCCTTCGCCTCCGTTGCATGCCACTTAGGGTCATTTTTCTCTCAATTTTCCATCTCCTTTGTTTCATGTTATTATGTTATCTCGTCTTTATTTTCCTCGAACTTGGAATGATTTCCACTTATTTTGTAAGTATCACACAGGAAGCCGATGTATTCAAGTCCTATGTAGGAAGCGCCAGGGAGGCATCTTTGAGGTGTGTTTGCTTCTTGTCCATCTCCCAAGTATAAATCTCACATACATTATTATTATTATTATTTTATTACATATTAGAGAGGGATTGGAGGGTTCGATATAAGAGTTTTACGATTTGGGAGAAGGGTTTGGATTTTGAGGTGTTAAGTGTTGGTTGTAAGATTCTTTTTACTCGGTATGACTAATGAGGCATTGTTCGTTTTACTCATTAAGTGTAAGGAGCTATAGTTCGTTTAGCTCATTAACCATAAGGTTAATAAGAAGGCATTAATGGGTCTGTTTATAAAACAATTTTAATGGAGAAGTGGAGATCAATTTGTATCACAAAAAATTCAAGTGATGCATATTAAAATGTAGTTGTCAATTATATGAACTAAATTGAAGTTCTGGATACTCATATTAATGCATGTTATCTTCTTAAAGATCAGAATAACCTTGTTGGGCTGTTAAAAAAACTCATTAAAGTTGAGGATGAGAAGTTGGTGGGGCGGCTGAAAAACTCAATCAAGAGCAGGATAAGCTTACTAATTCATCATATCTTTTTATAGGACCTTTAACTATTAGGTTGCTTTCTGGTTTTTGGTTGAGAATTCTTAGTTATTACTTCATATTTGGTGGTAATTAGAGTGATGCCTTGATTTTTTTGGTTTTCAATTGAAAAGTATTATTTTATGCTTTTTTGGTTTTCGATCGAGAAGTCTTGCTACTTTTCCCTACAGTTTCTTGACATGCAAATTCATCAGTAGGAGAATTGGAGAGTAAAAGCATATCAATCATTCAATGAATTTGTTGATAACAAAAGGTATAAAAGAAAATAGAATTTCAATCTTGGTTGAATGTGAAAGTGTGTAAATCATCTCATATAATATTTAAGCCACGAAGGTTTACCTTATTTAAAGAAGTTGTTCAACCATATATACAATTTATACCTATGTGGCTTGCATGTTTTCAAACTTTTTTGCATATCATCATAGGGGAATAGATTATAAATCATTACTAGTATCCCTTAAGATACTTATTAGCATTTTAGAGTTTTTATTACTTATTTTTTATTATGTTCATGGTTTTCATAATTGGTTATGTTTGTAGAAAACTGCTCTTGGCTAGAGCAATTATAAATCCCCCATTGATGCATTAGTCAAACATGGTGATAAGGTTATGGAGCATGTGAATCTTCAAAATATCTTTTTAATGCCTAAGTTATTTTCTTTGCACAATTGCCTAGCTTCTCCTTGGTATGTAGTGTCCATCCAATTGAATGATAGTTTCGTAGCGTATGAAGTATTTTCTTGAGATTGTAGTGTTTTTAAGATTATAACTCTTCTATTGAAGTTTTGGATTAACTGCTCGAGTGATTTTAGATGCTCTTCTCTTTGTTTTCATGAGATCCGCAAATGTTATGCTGTTATTAACAGGTCTTAGTTTTCAGGTTCATTTTTCAGCTAAATTCAGGTTCTACGCTTATGATTTGCCCTCTCATATTTGAGCTGCTATTAGTTCATAGCCTGGTGTTAGAGATATTTGGTGCTACCCATTTGAAGTAATGATAATCATTTGTTCGGTTTCTCAGACACCTATATAATCTCCTGCCGCTGTTTTCACCTCTATATGAGCATTGCATATAATGCTTGGTAAATTACATCTGCAAAATACTTGAATATTTCCGAATACACTCTTAGTTGCTAATGATTGACTTGAGTTCATTTTTTTGCAAAGTACAATAATTGCTCCTTTAATTCTTAAAACTAACATAATAACAACCAAGATATTTGATAGCATTAATAATAAAAAATGAGGCATGTTTCTATGTTCNAATGGATAATAAAAAATGAGGCATGTTTCTAAGTTCAATAGAAATTTATTAATTCATCAATTTGAAGCATGTCACTTATTAATACAGTTTCAGTAGTTATTAATAGGAAAAAAAAAAAGATTTACCTACATACCAATTAGCTTAGTAGATTGAAGCATGATATTTTTTATGTGATATGAAAGGTTGGATTGGCATATATATAAAAACTAAAGTTTAGGAGTTAGATATGCAAATACATAGAACTTGGGTGGTATGTATGTAAATGCCCCCAATAAAAATTGACATGAGTTCTATTTTCTTAAACACAAGTTGCTTCCATGTATGTACTGTATTCATAATTCCAATATATTTGAATTGATTCTTTAATTGTAAAAGTATTGGTATTATACAGCTAACCAACAAACCCATTAGTGGTATTCCAAGTTGAGTAGATCATACTTGAGTACACCAAGCAACAATTAAAAAGGATATAAGACATCCAAACAACTTTAATACTACAGAAATATCATTGCCAGTCTTTTTTCGAATTCAATTTTTTTGCTAGATAGTTCTAATTCAGAAAGAAATTGGCTTGCCCAGGACAGCAACCAATTTTCAATGAGGATGAAAAGACCGATAAAATTTTCTTCTTAAAAAAAAACTATTGTCGTCATTATAATCAACTATTTCAGTCTTGCAAATAGAAGAAAGAAAATAAATAATCTTTTTCTTCTCTCAACAAGTAGATAATTGACTAAAATCAAAATTACAATATCAAGTAATCGATATACAATTGGAGAATGACATTGTAGCAAGGCACTCAATAAGTTATACCAATATTATTACTTGAATTCAATGGTTGAAATTATAAAAAAAAAAACCTCTTCATGAGAAATTTATCTTAAAATAGAGAACTTAATGGAGTGATAAAATTTTTTAACAACAATCGAAATTAAAACACAAATCAAGAACAAAAATCGAAACTAAACATCATTCAAAAAAGAAAAAAAACATAAACACCAAGCAATAGAGGATAACGAAATTGACGTTAGTAGGAAAACTATAGAGGCTAATAAATAATGATCCCACACATGCAAGATCATTGTAAGTGTGTAGATGAGGAAGATAGAAGAGGTAAAGCGAGAGCACTAAGCTACTTTTTGTGACCGGAGACTCCAAGCTTCCAACTAATGACCAGATACAAGATAAAGGCAAGTGATAGATGAAGAGGATGTGGTTTAATAGAAGTTGTTGGGTGGGAAAAGGGATGAAGTGGTGAGTGACGACCCTAAGTGGTGAGCAATGGAGGCGAGGGAGCCATTTATGAGCGAGCGATAAAGGAGAGGTTTCATTTATGGGGTGGCTATTTTGAAAGGGGAAGGATTTAGGGTGGCTTGAATGTAAATTTGAAAGTTTGGATTGTTGAAATATTATATTAATTTTTCAAGTGATGTGTAGATAAAAACCCCAAGAATGAATTCACTAGAATGATTAGATGCAGTTTTTATTCTCTCTCTACAACCTCTTACCATCTACTTGTTAGTTTGTTAGTGAACATACTAGCTTTTTAGGGCATTTACATTACCACCCATTTCTTATATATTTAAATATCTAACACTTACCTTTATTTTTACATTGCTATTTATATCACACAAATCTTTTATATCACATTATAATTGCCACTTTTTAACTTTGAAAAAATGGTATATATTTTTATAGCATAGGGTAGGTGGCATTGTGGGCATAAAAAATTTTGACAAGCCAAAAGACTTATTGATTTTTTTCTTATTTTTGTTGAGAGCTTAAAATTTAAGAAGGTAGTTGGAATAGTAGATAAGACGCTGACCATAGATTTCACCCTCATTTTACAAGCATATTTTGATATGGGGTTTGTGGCTTCCCATAGATGCAAGCCCCTAGGTTAATTACCCCACCCAATAATGGGAGTGCACTTTTGATTAAGGCTTTTCATTAAATACTGAATATCTAACATATAGTAACATCAGACTTACGGTTTATGTTATAAAATTTATTACTTGGAGCCTGAAGCACATGGTGGTAGAAATGGTGATGAAACTGATAAAGACTCATGGTTTTACCATCCATGATCCTTGATCTGCTCAATTAAAGAAGGTAGTCGACACAACATGACAAAAGGATTGCTATCAGCAACTATTGATGGCTTTTTCCAAAGGAGCTTTATAGGCTTGGGCTGAATTTTGTATAAGTAGACAAATTTAAGTTAATATTAATTGACAAAAAGATTTTATGTCACTCAATTGTATCTTTATGATTTATAACTCAAAAGATAGAAAGTTGTTGAGAAACATATGGGCTCCAACCTTGATCATAAGACTGGTCATAATCATTACTTTATGATGTCATTTAGTGGTAAAATAAGCGGACATAAGAATCTAAAATCCTTACTGACATGAGATTACTTTGAGTATGAATATAGTGATAGACTCTATAGAATATTCGCTCTTTTATGAACCAAAGTCAATCAAGTGGTTGTCACCTTTGACAAACTGTTGCACAAGTAGACGTAGTTTGCTTTAAGCATTTAGGTGATTTATTTTTAACTAAGTATTTTAATTTATTTGTTTGAGGTGTTTATGTGATTGATTTTAATTTTAATATTTTAATTTGCTATTTTGAGAACTTAATTTGATAATTTATTTAAAATTTAATCCCTTCGGCTGAGATTTAAATCCAACGCGGTCATCATCAGGGAATTTAATTACTTGATTTGAACTAGGTTGACTACATCTTGCTTGTTGATACATAAAAAAATGTGTAATTTTATTTATACATTTTATGTTTAAATTTAGTGATATTACACTTTAAAGAATTGTATTTTCATGTTATGTAGCATGTATATTGATTCTAGGTATTTGGAGCAAAAATGAAGCAAAAAAGAAGAAATACGGGGTCAAAAAGGCTGATTTTTCAAAATACACTGGCGCCAGAGGTGCCAAATTACAAAGAATCGGCACTAGAGGCACCAGGCGCTAAAGGCGCCATAATTCAGAGAGGAGCACTGAATTCCAGTAAACAGGCATTAGAGGCATCACATTAGGCGTCAGAGACGTTTATGGATGAATTTTTGGCAGTTTTTTTCTTATTTTTGAGATGTTCTACAAGGCTCTAAGTATTTCAAATGCCCCATTGAGTGGTTCAATGAATCTAGAAACTTGGGGAAGGCTCTTGAATGAAGGGATTTGCCTCTTGGTGTGAAGAGGTGTGTCTCTTGGGAAAAATGATGGATTTTTGAATTTCTTTAGGAGGGGCTGACACCACTCGTAAAAAGAGCCTTGTGGAGTTTTTGAGGAGTCTAGTATAGTGGAGTCTTGTTAAATCATTGTAGAGTCATGTCTTGGTCGAGTAGAGTGAGTGGAGAGTCTAGGGTTAGGTCTTGTGTGTGGAGAGGATTTTCTTCTAAAGTTGTAAGAGGAGAAGGAATGTGAGAGTTTTCTTTTTCATTACACTTTTAAAAAAGAATTCAATGTTGATTGTTAAGAGAGAAAGTGCTTTAAGGGAACTTCAAGGTATTTCCTTGAGGAGTGTGAGATAAGTTGCATTTTTTTTTCTTATTTTGTAAACTTTTTTATATTTAAAATCTATGTTTTGTTGTATCTTTCTCATGAATTCTGAGTTGTCTTCTTTGTCCTTCTCTCTTTAATGAGATATGATTTTGTGAAGAGTTAATGTTGTTGTGCAAGATTTTAAATGTCAATAATTTGTGATGATTGAAACTCTAATCTTCTTTTACTTTTTGGTCTGGCCAATTGAAATTTTAAAATTTATTGAAAAACATAAGATCCAAAGGGGCTATGCTTTCTATAACAAAGTGAGAATCACATTCAATTTCATGGATGAGAATGTAATCCATGGGGTTGACTGCAAATAAATAGGGAAATATACTTTGATGGGCGTAGAATTGGAGATTTTAGGGTGACAGACTAAAATCCCAATTTTTTCAAGTTATTTGGAAACTAAAGCGAGATGTTAGCCCTCAGGCGAGGGGAAGTGAGAGCTCTTGAGTGAGAACCAATATCCTCCCTGCCTAATCACAGATTTAGGGTCAAAAATCTGGATTAGCCAATGTTCTTTATGCGCTCGATAGAGGGTAAGTAATACGACTGCTCCTATTTAGCACAATACAATTTTAAATAATTTTAAATAATTTTAATTACTTCACTAACCATAAACTCATTGTAAAGGGAAAATATGTTTTCTTAAATTTGAATACTTCATCGCAAAACTTCGTTTAGTCTTAGTAAATTTAACTTTAAAGTTTAGAAAATAGTTCAGTTAACTTAGTTCTTTTAGTTACATTTCCATTAACATACATTAAACGTACTTTCGACCTATTTTTCTTGCTTAAGTCTTTATAGTTTGAATATTGTTTTTATTTTATTACCATAAGAATTTCCACCTCCTTATGAGATTGATACTTAGGACTCCATTAGAGCACTTTATTACTTGAGCGATACGTATACTTGTGTTTGCAAACTAGTGACTATTTTAAATTGAGAATATAAATTAAATCACTAGGAGTGGCCGCTTAGAGATTTTATAAGATAAAATTTATGAAATTGAAGTAACTATTATTGTGATTGATCTGTATATTTCCTTATTTAGTTGTCGTGTGTGTTGTAGTGTTGAAAGACCTTTACAACACATACACATAGCCCATCAAGTTTTCTTTTTTTGCTGCATCAAGTTCTTGGTGCTGTTGTCGGGGAGGTAACGTTAAATTACTTTATAGTTTAGAAGTCTTTATTTGAACTGTAAAACTTATATTAAGAAAAATTTTTGTGTGTGTTGTAGTGTTGAAAGACCTTTACAACGCATACACATAGTCACCCATCAAGTTTTCTTTTTTTGTAGCATCAAGTTTTTGGTGCTGTTGCCGGGGAGGTAACATTAAATTACTTTATAGTTTAGAAGTCTTTGTTTAAACTATAAAACTTATATTAAGAAAAATTTTTGTATAATAAATATTTTTTTTTATTTTGTGTGTTTGCTTATCTTAATTGCTTATTGTGTTTGTGTATGCGTAGTTTAGGATCATAAGGTTTAATATCTTACAATTCAGAGTTAGAAAGGACTATTAGAAAAATTCGAAAACAACAAAAGGAATTTGATAAATTGAACAAAATGCCTAACAAATTAAATAATCAAGGAAATGAAAATGAACGTCAACAGAGATCTTTAAAAGATTATGCTAATCATACAGTTGATGAAATTCACTTGAGTATCCAAAATTATATTGTAGTTACTAATTCATTTGAGTTTAAACTTGTTATTATCCAAATGGTATAAAATAATCAGTTTGGGCAAACACAGACTGAAGATCCTAACTCACATCTTGCTAGTTTTTTAGAATTATGTGCTGCATTTAAAAGTGACGGAGTGTCAAATGATGCTATCAAACTTAGAATTTTTTTTTCCATTATGGGATTAAGCTAAGATATGGTTAAACTCTTTAGAACCTGGATCTATTAGAACCTGGGGAGAATTATCACAAAATTTTTTATCTAAATATTTCCCACCATAAAAAACTGCTAAGCTTAGGATCTTTTTGTCAGTCTGAAGGAGAATCAATATATGAAGCTTGAGAACAATTTAAAGATATCCTTAGGAAGTGTCAACAACATGCATTACCAGATTAGTTAATAATTCAAACTCTTTAAAATAGATTAGTTGGATCTCCTAGATCTATTATTGACGATGCTGCTGGTGAATCATTAATGTAAAAACCATTCGATGAAGTATATTTTTTAATTGAAGAGATGACTACAAATAATTTTCAGTGACACCCTGAAAGGATAACTCCAAAAAGAATAGTCTGTGTTCATGACTCTGATGCACTGTCTATTTTGGCTTCAAATTGCTACAATATCAAAGAAGATAGATTAATATGGAATGAATTATTCTCAAACACCTCCTGTGCTTGAGGAAAACTCATTGTGACAGTTGATAAATTCTCAATCATCATATGGAACTTTAGATCAATATGGATTGGTTTTGGGTTTAATGCTTCCTGCCTTAAATCCTATGCCTCTGTTTCTCTTTGTCTCTACAGTCTCAAGCTCCCTCTTTTTTTTGGATTCCCTGGCATGTGCTGGGGGATTGGGTTTTTGTTTACTGCTACCTGCTTGCATTTATGTTGTAGATTTTGTTTTTTGTTATTGAGCCTGGTTTGGATTTTATTTCTTAAGGTTTCATGTTACCTTTGCTGGAATGTTTTCTTCTTCCATTATTTTCTGCGTTGCTGGTTTATCTTACTTGCAAGATACACTTACTTTGCTTTCTCGGGACACTTTTGTAGGCATGCCCACTCTTCTTGCAGGGAGTCTATTATTGTAGAATTCATTTCTTTTGCATATGGCTTGGATTATGTTATATCACTTATCAAGTATCTTTTGATGCAACATTGGCTAACTCTATTTTCTATAACTGCTACACTATGGATCACTTGGCTTCATACAACTGTTGTATTTTGGATCACTTTGGATCTTTTTATTTTTTTTAAGGTAAACTTTTTGGTTTGGGTATACTTGTATACGCTCGGGTATACTTTTTATTTTGGGTATACATCTTCTATTTTGTTTTCGATGGAGTTGTATGTGGTTGAGGATCCCCCTTTTTGAGTGCGTACTGAATTTCTTATGGTTTTTAGTTGGGGGGTCCTCTCCCAGCAAACTTTGTACCAATCTTTTGATGATTAATATATATATATATATATATATATATATATA
>JXCR01146131.1:89115-102670 GCA_002079205.1 Phalaenopsis hybrid cultivar
TATATATATATATATATATTAATTTTGAAAGGTAATATTTTAATTTTGAAAATACGAGACCAAATTGATCACATATAGACAATAGTTTAAATAAACAAGCACAACACTACAAGTGACATACCTATCCCGAGGAATAAACATATCACTTACTAGGGTGGCTCAATTAAATAAACTAAAAAAATTATGATATCCGTTTTAGTCTGCAAAACCATCCATGTTGACCTAAAAGTATATGAAGGAATAGATAGGGTTTATATTAAGATGAGTTCTTAAAGCTTGCTAAAATGACAAACCCTTATAGTTAATTACATCTTAAATGACCGAGGTCATTTAAGAAAACTCTCAATTTAGATCAGAAAATATTTTCTTCAAGAATTTCAAAGAGTAGGACTTTTCAAAGATCAGACTAAGGAGTGTCAAATGGGAAAGACTCAAATTTGAAACATTGTTATGAAATCCAAAGGGGTCAAAACCAGGAGATGTCACGAATTCTGAGGAGAACCTCAATGACTTCCTAAGCTATCCTATGATTTGGCTTCAATTTCGAGAAGAAAATTATCAAATATTTATCTTACCAATTTTATTATTTAGGGCATACATTTTCATGACATAGTCATACAAATAGCCTAGATAATAGGAGGATTCATGTCATAAAGAATGACAACCTCAGAATCTTAAAAGGACTTAGGGCTTAATTTGCACAACATGATTGTGCAAAGGCCTAATGATAACGTGAGAGTTTATGTTGCCCTAGGAAAACGACATTGAAATCCTATGGCTTGTTATTGAATTCTAAGGAAAAATTTGTTGTTGTTGATCTCCTTGCTATTGCAAAATAATACCCTCGTGGTTAGATTCAAGCTCCACGTCGAAGTGATAGTCATAATATCTAAGGTTCAAAAGGTTTAAATGACAAGTTTGTTAAATCATTATGGGGGGTTTCAAGTTGATTAGAACGTCACCGTTTAAGATCTCACGGTTTCTTCGTTTTGATACCACTATTTTCTTTTGAATTTACTTAGCTTAAATGAGTTGTTAAGCTCATTTAAACTAGGGAGATCTAGTTAGCATCTGTGGGTTACCTCATCCGAGGGACTCCCGTAAATTCAAAAGGACGTGTTATGAAATTATTTGTTTTGTTGTGTTTGAAAAATATTGTTTAATTTTAAAAAATGATTTTGTTACTTTAAATTGGAAAATATTTTGTAATAAAAACAAGTACAGGTAGGAAGTGTAGTAAAGTAAAAGGAAAAGAAATTGTATTGCAAAAAAGTAAATGTGTACCTGTCATCTTCTCGCACTTTTGCTGAAATGTTAGAACTTATGATATACATAATCATGCAGAAAATTTTAATAAATTGCAAGAATGGAAGCAAGAAAAACCATTTGAAGGTGTATTTACCGAACCCTAGGTCCTAACTTGGTGGGTCCATGAAAGTTTTAATGGATAATCCTCTTGAAAAAAGAAAAATAAGTTCAATTGTCCTTCAAAATATCTAAAACATTCTAAAATGTTTGGGGCATAACCCTAAACAACTTTTAAAATCCTTCGAAATATTTTACGTTCATTTGATCTTATTATATTGTTCAATTAATCATCCAAATTTACATTTAGTTTCAATGAATTAATACACTTTATGCTTAGTGAACCTTGATACTTCAACTATCCCAAGAGTGAGTAATCAGATAGTCACTTAATGTTTTATTTGATAATTATGTGGGTAAATGTCCCGAAGGACAAAACCAGAGTCATTAAGGGTTTTATACCCCAATCAAAGTCGGGCTTTTAGTGTTTTCAAAATGTTCGTAATCAGTTATATTATCTTTCCTAAACCTCATCAAACAATCTTGGATTAAGTTTAGTTCACTACCAAGCCCGATAAAATTTCATGAGTAAATTTGTAATAATCAAAAAATTAAATGAAATGAAATTCAATTCTCAATAAAAGGTCATGCTATCATCTAATAACCAATTGAGGGAATTCAAATAGGAGAATTATTATCATCCTAACTCAAGCCCACTACTTTAGTATCATCCAACTAAATTAACCTCCAAGTTATAACAATTAACATAATTATAATCTTTTACCTTTATCATGAAAATGTGGCAAATTGGTTTCTACCTCTTAACCCATTATATTTCAAATATCTAAAAGAATTCACTATGATCAAAATTACTCATTTCCCCTTTGGTTAATCCTAAATTTTAATTAAGGCATCAAAATCCAAAATTCCCATTTTGCCTCTAGGGCTCTCTACTTCATAACTCATCAAATATAACTCAAATCACATTGAAATTTTTATGATACCCCACTCATGGGTTAATTAAAACACCAGAGGACAAAATGTGATTTTTCCAATTTTTATTTAATTTATATAATTATTTTTAGCTCATAAATAAAATCTTTCATGGGAAAATTATTGAAGGTTCACTTAGGTCAGAGGACCACTTGGATAGAATTTCATAATTTTTAAAGTTTATTTTTAATTATTATAATATTTTATTGATTTTTGTAATTAATAAAATAGAAAATATAATTTAATCTCAAAAATTACTCTTTTATTTTTCTTAAATATTTATGTCCAAAAAACTTAGAGAAACAAACTTTTCATTTTTACAAATTTTACTTTACTTATTTCAATTATTTTAATTGAAAATTAAGAAAAATACATTTTTGACATTTAAAAATACATAGCTAAATTAGAAAAAGTAGAAAAAATATTTTAAAGGGTCCCAAGTGATCAGGGAACAATTAGGAATAATTTTTGGTATTTTTATAATTTTGTAAATTTTAATCATTTTTAATTGCTTTTAATTCAAAAAGTAACTCAAAAATGAACTATTTATTTTAAAAGAAATTTTTTCCACAAGAAACTCAGAAAATCACTTTTCATAATTTTTCTAATTTGAGTTAGTTTATTATATTTATTTTGATACAAAAATGCTATTTTACTTAGAAAATAGATTTTACGCATCAAACTAATTAAAATGAGTTTCAAATTTTTACAATGATTTAAAATAATCATTATTTACAGTGTAAAATCATTTTTGTTAATTTTTTAATATTATTTTACTCATTTTTTGTGAGTTCTTATGATATAATTAACCATAGTAATTTACACAAACGTTTAAACTTAATTTATATTTTTGCTAGAGTCTTCTAATAACAAGAAACCTACTAAAATAACTTTCATATTTTTTTGATTAATATTTTAATTTATATAATTTTTTTAAGCAAAAATAGACAACTAGGCTTGAAAATTAGGGCTTCAAAGCTAGAGATGCTCTCTGACTTTGAAAAACTTAAAGAACATCCTTATTAACATGAGGAATCAACCCCTATAGTTTTAAGTCATGGTGATTAACATTTATTTAATTAGAATTAAAATAGTCCGGAGAGTATTTAATTAATTAAAAAACAGAGACATGTAAAATAATTTTTATTTTTGTTTCAATCTATTCTCCTCTGTTCACTGAACAAGAGGATATTCTTAGTTTATTTTTATGATTTTTTTACACCAAGTTATGGATTTTCTAAGTTATGGAATTAACATAAATAAAAAAGAATTCTATTTTCCTAATTAACCATGCGACAACCAGCTCATCCTACGACGCTCGGAAAAAACCACGGGCCACTCTGCTATTTGACGCCGCCATCTGACTCAGCACTGACTCGGCCTGTGCTTATGTTATATCTCCTCGTCCGACTGCATCAGCGCTGTCCATCTGATACATGCGTGATCGAACAGTCTCTGGTCATCGTCCCCAACAGACCTAACCCGAGAATCATCGAACTTCTAGACTTAAGATCTCTCACTACACTCAACCAAACACATAGGGTTTGTTCCTACATCTTCATCTAGTCCAGACAAACATATGTAGACTGTCACATGCTCATGAAATCAAATTTCTATTCATAAAAGCCCAAACCGAGCTCGATTTCGGGGGAGAATTTCTAAACCTTTGTCTAAGAGGGGAGGCCTTAATTAGATGCTTGAAGAAGCTTTAGTGGAGTCCAACAAAGATGCTTGAAGTGTATCTTTCCTTTCATGAATGGTCTAGGTATGAGTTCAGTTAGGAAGTGATGCGACCTTGGTCTAGAGGTAGGTTAGAGGGCTCAGGACAATGGGGTTTTGATGGAAAACTTCCTCGTTTGGTCTGGGGCAGCTTAAGGATGGTTTAATTTGAAGTTTCATGGAGTTTTGCGGGATGACATAAAAGGTCCTTATTTGTTAACTTAAAATTGAGCTCAGGTAGTGGGGACAATGGCTGGGAAATGGTTGTAATGAACTCACGAGGTCTTGGAGAAGCTTTAGAAGCAATTTGGCAGTTTCCCTAAGGTCTAGTGCATTCTTCCTATTTGGCCATGAGGGGGTGAAACTTAAATAGACACAGCCGTGGTGGCCACCAGCGGCCTGTGGGTAGAAAGGGATGCTTAGGTGGAGGGATGAGTGACGCCAATGGCCAATGGGGGTGAGCCAACTCAGAGAGTTCCAATTTTGGGTTTAAGTCTTGGGATGGTTCTTATTTTTGATATTTTCTAGCGACTAGGCTGGATGGCTAATACACAAAAAGAATATACTGCTTTAAGTACCATTTTAATGCCTATTTTTTGTGATATTGTAATTTAAAGAAAGGTATTTTTGTGTTTTTGTTGCAGGTATACCATTTTTAGGCATTTGGAAAAAAATGACAAAATGAGCAAAATTTTGAGCAAAAACAACCAATTTTGGCATCTGGCGCATGATGCGCCAAAATCCAAAGCACTGGTGCATGATGCGCCAAAATCCAAAGCACTGGTGCATGATGCTCCAGATGCAGATTTTTCAAATTAACGCAGTTTTAGACAAATTTTGCACAAAATTTCAAAGGGACACTTGTTCTAAACAGCCCATGCAGTGATTCAATGCATTTAGATACTTTGGAAGGTTCTAATTTGAAGGGATTTGACTCTTGGATCAAAAAGTCACATCTTTTGAATTCAAAGGGTTGACTTTTGAATTTTGGAGGGAAATTGAATCTCTTTTTAGATGAGGCAACCCAAAATAAAATAGAGTTGAAGAAGAACTTCTAGAGGGGGGAAAGAAAAAAAGCGAAAAAGAGAGGTGGTGTGAGAACCAAGTGGGAGAGATAGAGAGAGAAAGTCAAGGGCTTGGAGATTGTCTTCTAGGGTTGTAAGGGGAGAGGGAAGGTGAGAGATTTCTTCTTCATTACACTTCTAAGAGAGAATTGAGAATGCTTGTAAAGAGAGAAAGACTTGGAGAGAACTTCTAAGGATTTGCTTGGGAAGGATTGTGAGATAAGTTGTATTTTTCATTTTTTTTGTTTGTAAACTTATTTTTATATATGAAGTCCATGTTTTATCGTATCCTTCTCATAAATTCTGAGTAGTCTTTTTTATCCTTCTCCCTACTTTGAAGAAAGGATTTTGTGAAGAATTGATTTTGTATTCTACAGTTTTAAATGTTAATAATTTGTGATGATTTGAACTCCGATGTTCATTTACTTTTCGATCTGGCCAATTGAATCGTTAAAATATGTTGAGAAACATATGTTCTAAAAAGGGGATATGATTTCTACAACAAATGAAGAATCACATTTGATTTCATGGGAGAGTATGTCATTCATAGGATTGGGTGCAGATAAATAGAGAAATATACTTCGTTGGATGTGTAATTGGAAGATTTGAAGGTGATAGATTAGAATCCCAAATTTGGTTCAGTTGATTGGAAACTAATGCGAGCATGTTATCCCTCAGGTGAGGGAGTAGTGGGAGCTTTGGAATGATAGCCGGTATCCTCCCAGCCTAACCACAGAATTAGGGACCAAACTCTGGATTAACAATGTTCTTTATAGCGCTCAGAAGAGAGTAGAAAATAGGATTGCTCCTTTTTGACACAAAATAGTTTTTAAATATATTTTTCAAATGATTTCAATTTCTTCACAAGCCATATTTTCATTGTAAAGAAGAAGGGTGTTTTCTCATACTTAAACTTTTCGTCAACAAAAACCTTTATTTTATTTCAATAATTTTACTTTTGAAAGTTTAGCATCTAGTTTAACTTAAGTGTTGTAGTCATACATCTACATATTTAGTAGCATTTCACTTGAGTAGTTTAACTTCAAACTTCATACTTTACTTTATTTTTATATTTATTTTAATTTAAGAATAGAATATAAATAACTAGCATATATATATATTTACAGCTTCCCTGTGGGATCGATATGTAGGACTCCATTAGAGCTCTGTATTACTTGAACGATTCGTATACTTGCGTTATATGTAAAAGGGAATTGAAAGTTAAAAGAGGTTCTAAAGATAAATTATTTTCATTAAAGTTACATTATTGTTTGGGTTACATTGCATATTTATTATAATTTAATCCCATGTTTCCGCTCATGAAGTTTTTTGCACCGTTGTCAGGGAAGTAACGGAAAGTATTAGTTTTTTTATTTTATTTTATTTTAAAATATAAAAAAGAGTATTTGTAGTTTAGTTTGAACATTTTCTTGTTTAAGTGTGTTGCTTATTTTTAATTACTTATTTTATTTTGTTTATGCGTAGTATAAGATTTGAAAACTTATTACCTTACGATTCTAAATTAGAAAGAGCTGTTAGAAAAATTTGAAAACAACAAAAAGAGAAAAATCATTCCAGCAAAATGGTTTGCAACTCAAGTAATGTTGGAAATGAAAATGAACATCATCAGAGATCTTTAAGGGATTATGCTAATCCTACATCAAATGAAATTCATGTGAGTATATAAAACCCTATTGTACCTGCCAATTTATTTGAGCTTAAAATTGCTATTATCCAAATGGTACAAAACAATCAGTTTTAGGGAACACCAACTAAATATCCCAATTTACACCTTGCTAGTTTTCTAGAATTGTGTACTACATTTAAATATGATAGAGTGTCGAATGATGCTGTCAGACTTAGACTTTTTTCTTTTTCACTGAGGGATAAAGCTAAGATGTGGTTAAATTTGTTAGCACCCGGATCTATCAGAACTTGTGGAGATTTATCACAAAAATTTTTATCTAAATATTTCCCACCTTAAAAACTTCTAAGCTTAGAAATGATATTACATCTTTTTGTCAGTTTGAAAGAGAATCAATTTATGAAGCCTGGGAAAAATTTAAAGATTTCCTTAGGAAGTGTCCACACCATGCGTTGCCATATTAGTTAATAATTGAAATGAAGATGGAATATCATAAAATCTAAGATGAGTCTATGGAAGTGAGTACGGAAGAACTGAAATATGTTCAGGAAAAAAATTGAAATATTAGATCCTATAAAAAATGACAATAATTTGATTTCATCTATTAAAAAAACCCCTGAACTAGAATTGAAAACACTTCCTACACATTTGAAGTATGCATTCTTAGGAGATTCATCTACACTACCTGTCATAGTATATTCAAAACTAATTGATGCACAAGTACAACATTTGTTAGAAACTTTGAAAAGATATAAAAAAGCCTTTGGATGAACATTAACTGATATTAAAGGAATCAGTCCTTCAATATGTATGCATAGAATTTTATTGGAAGATCAACATAAACCAAGAACTGATCCTCAAAGGAGATTGAATCCTATGATGAAAGAAGTGGTTAAGAAAGAAATTATAAAATGGTTAAATGTGGTAATAATATATCTTATTTCAGACAGTGCTTGGGTGAGTCCAATTCACTATGTTCCGAAGAAAGAAGATGTAATTGTAGCGACAAATGAGCATAATTTATTAATATCAACAAGACAAGTCACTAGATTGTTAATCTGCATAGATTATAAAAAATTAAAATTTTCCACCCGAAAGGATCATTTTCCTTTACCCTTTTTGGACCAGATGTTGGATAGATTGGCTGGGCACAAATATTTTTGTTTGCTATATGGATATACCGGTTATCACTGAATACCTATTGCCCTGGAGGATCAAGAATACCTTTTAGATTATGTAACGCACCTGCAACATTTCAAAGATGTATGATGTCAATTTTTAGTGATTTGATTGAAAAATGGATTAAAGGATTTTTGGATGATTTTTCTGTATCCGTAACTTCATTTAAAATATGTCTAAATCAATTAGAGAAAGTTCTAGAACGTGTGGAAAGACTAATCTCATTTTGAACTGGGAAAAATGTCAATTTATGGTTACAGGAGGAATTATTCTTGGACATAAGATTTTAGAAAAAAATATGGCAGTAGATCTTGCAAAAATTCAGGTTATATCGAACCAACCTCCACGTACTACTGTAAGAGGAGTTAGGAGCTTTTTAGGACATGCTGGTTTCTACAGGCGATATATCAAATATTCTTAAAAAATTATTAAGCTTTTATGCTAACTTCTAGAAAAAGATGCAAAGTTTGACTTTAACCAAGATTGCCTTAAAGCCTTTGAAACTTTAAAGGAAAAATTGATCACTGCTCCTATAATTGTTTTCACCGGACTGGGAGAAATCTTTTGAATTAATGTGTGATGCTAGTAATTATGTAATTGGAGCTGTTTTAGAGCAGAAATATGATAAGATTTTCAAGGTCATATATTATGCTGGTAAGACTCTTAATGATGCTCTGATTAACTATATCACCACTAAAAGAGAGTTATTAGTCATTGTGTATGTTTTTGATAAGTTTAGATCATATTTGATTGGAACTAAATGTTTTGTGCATACTCACCATTCTGTTATTAAATATTTGATGCAAAAGAAGGATGCAAAACCAAGATTAATTAGATGGATATTTCTGATGCAAGAGTTTTTCTTTGTAGTAGTCGATAGAAAAGAGACTGATAATCAAATAGCTGATCATCTATCAAGGTTAGAACAGGAAGAAAAACTTGATTTGGAGAGAGAGATTAAAGATACTTTTCTTGATGAACAATTTTATGCTGTAAAAGGATGGGAAATACCTTGGTATGTTGATATTGTGAATTATATTATTAGTGGTATTTTACNTTTAAGTGTATTGCTTATTTTTAATTACTTATTTTTATTTTTTTATGCGTAGTATGAGATCTGAAAACTTAGTACCTTACGATTCTAAATTAAAAAGAACTGTTAGAAAAATTCGAAAACAACAAAAAGAGAAAAATCATTCTAGCAAAATGACTTGCAACTCAAGTAATGTTGGAAAGAAAATGAACATCATCAGAGACCTTTAAGGGATTATGCTTATCCTACAACAGATGAAATTCATTTGAGTATATAAAACCATGCTTTAGCTGCCAATTCATTTGAACCTAAATCTGCTATTATCCAAATGGTACAAAATAATAAGTTTGGAGGAACACCAAATGAAGATCCAAATTTACACAATGCTAGTTTTCTAGAATTATGTGCTACATTTCAATATAATGGAGTGTCGAATGATGATATCAGACTTAGACTTTTTTCTTTTTCACTGAGGGATAAAGCTAAGATGTGGTTAACTCGTTAGCACCCGAATCTATCAGAACTTGGGGAGATTTATCACAAAAACTTTTATCTAAATATTTCTCACCTTAAAAAATTGCTAAGCTTAGAAATGATATTACATATTTTTGTCACTTTGAAGGGGAATCAAATTATGAAGCCTAGGAAATATTTAAAGGTCTCCTTAGGAAGTGTCCACACCATGCGTTGCCAGATTGAGTAATAATTCAAACTTTTTATAATAGCTTGGCTGGATCTCTTAGATTGATAATTGACGTTGTTGCTGGTGGATCATTAATGTCAAAACCATTTGATGAAGCATATTCATTAATTGAAGAGATGGCTACTAATAATTGTCAATGGCCCTCAGAAAGGGTAAATCCAAAAAGAGTAGTCATTGTTCATGATTCTGATGCAATATCTATCTCAGCTGCTCAAATAGTTGTTATATCAAAGAAGATAGATCAATATGGAATGAATTATTCTCAAATAGCACCTGTGCTTGAGGAGAACTCATTGGGACAAATGATAGAATCTCAATCTTCTTATGAGACTTTAAATGCAATAAGTAATCATTCTAATAATCCTTATGTCAATTATTATAATCATGAATGAAAGAATCATCCAAACTTTAGTTGGAGCAATAATAACTCAAATACTTCAAATCCATAATGGGGAAACAATGCTGCAATTTTAGTGGGAAGCTCCAACAATCAAGGAAATCAAACTTATAAACCTTATTACCCCCTAGGATTTAATAATTTGCAAAGAAAAGAGAACAAGTTATCAATGGAAGAATTTATATTGCAAATGGGTTGTCAATTACAGAGTCAAGGAGCTACAATCAGAAACATGGAAAATCAATTGGGATGTATTGCTACTGCACTTAGCAATATACCTCCAGGAACATTACCTAATAATGTTGAAGTAAATCATAAATATCAGAACAAGTAGCAAATTAAAGCTATTCAACTGAGAAGTGGAAAAGAATTAGAAGGAGTTTAACGAGAAGTTGAAATTGAAAAAGATGGGTTGGAAAATGAAGATTTTGGTGAAGCTTTTCATTATGAGTCAGAAATTTCTATTAAACCAATGAAAATCACTGTAGAAAGACTACCACCTCTGCTTCCTCAAAGATTGAAGCAGAAGTATAAAGATAATCATTTTTTGAAACTTTTAGAAATTTTGAGGAAATTAACGATAAACATTCCATTTATTGAAGCTTTGGAACAAATGTCAAGCTATGTGAAGTTCATGAAGGATATACTTAATAGGAAAATGAAGTTTGTAGATAATAAGACGGTTGCACTCAGTGAAGAGTATAGCGCTATAATTCAGAAGAAGCTCACAAAAAAGTTAAAGATCCTGGAAGTTTTACAATTCCTTGTGCTATTGGGAGAACAATTTTATGGAAAACTTTTATGTGATTTAGGAGCTAGTATTAATCTTATGTCATTATCAATTTTCAAAAGGTTGGGTTTAGGAGAAATTTCACCTACAACTGTAACTCTTTAGTTAACTGATCGATCGATTACTTATCCTAAAGGAGATATAGAAGATGTTTTAGTAAAGGTTGATAAATTTATCTTTTTTGTGGACTTTATTGTATTAGATATGGAGGAAGATAAAAAAATTCCTATTATTTTAGGAAGACCATTCCTAACCACTGGAAGAGCTTTGATAGATGTACATAAGGGAGAACTAACTATGAGAGTTAGTGATCAGGAGGTTACACATAATATTATAAAATTAATGAGATACCCTGTAAAAGAACGAGAGATTAAATGCTTCAAAATGGATATTAAGGAGTATTTAAGTCATGAATATTTCAAAAAACATATGAAAGTGAATTTGAAAAGGAATATATGGAATATAAAGACGAGGATCAAATCAAAGATGAGTCTATGGAAGTGAGTATGGAAGAACTGGATTATGTTCAAGAGAAATTTAAAATGTTATATTCTACAGAAAATGACAACAATTTGATTTCATCTATTGAGAAACCCCCTGAACTAGAATTGAAAACACTTCTTACACATTTGAAGTGTGCATTTTTAGGAGATTCACCTACACTACCTATCATAATATCCTCAGAACAAAATGATGCTCAAGAACAACAATTTTTAGAAACTTTAAAAAAAATATAAGAAAGCCTTTGGATGGACATTAGCTGACATTAAAGGAATCAGTCTTCAATCTGTGTGCATAGAATTTTGTTGGAAGATCAACATAAAATAAGATCTAATCCTCAGAGGAGACTGAATCCTATGATGAAAGAAGTGGTTAAGAAAGAAACTATAAAATGGTTAGATGCGAGAATAATATATCTTATTGTAGACAGTGCTTGGGTGTGTCCAATCCACTGTGTTTCAAAGAAAGGAGGTATAATTGTAGTTACGAATGAGCATAATGAATTAATATCAACAAGACAAGTCACTGGATGGTGAATCTTCATAGATTATAGAAAATTAAACTCTGCCACTCGGAAGGATAATTTTCCTTTACCCTTTTTGGACCAAAAGTTGGATAAATTAGCTAGGCACAAATATTTTTGTTTTCTAGATGGATATATATTTTATCAACAAATACCTATTGCTCCTGAGGATTAAGAGAAAACTATATTTACTAGTCCTTATGAAACTTTTGCTTTTCGATAAATGCCTTTTGGATTATGTAACACACCTGCAACATTTCAAAGATGTATGATGTCAATTTTCTATGATTTGATTGAAAAAGGGATTAGAGTCTTTATGGACTATTTTTCTGTATTTGGAACTTCCTTTAAAATATGTCTAAATTAATTAAAGAAAGTTCTGGAACGTTGTGAAAAGACTAATCTTGTTTTAAGCTGGGAGAAATGTTAATTTATGGTTGCAGGAGGAATTGTTCTTGGACATAAAATTTCAAAAAATAGCAAGGAAGTAGATCCTGCAAAAATTTAGGTTATATCAAACCTACCTCCACCAACTAATGTAAGAGGAGCTAGGAGCTTTTTAGGACATGTTGGATTCTACATATGATATATCAAAGATTTTTCAAAAATTACTAAGCCTTTATGCCAACTTCTAGAAAAGATTTAAAGTTTGACTGTAACCAAGATTGCCTTAAAGCCTTTGAAACTTTAAAGGAAAAATTGATTACTGCTCCTATAATTGTTTTACCAGACTAGGAGAAACCTTTTGAGCTAATGTGTGATGCTATTGATTATGCAATTAGAGTTGTTTTAGGGCAGAAATATGATAAGATTTTTATGGTCATATATTATGCTAGTAAGACTCTTAATGATGCCCAAATTAACTATACCACAATAGAAAGAGAGTTATTAGCCATTGTGTATGCTTTTGATAAGTTTAAATCATATTTAATTGGAACTAAATGTGTTGGGCATACTGAACATTCTGCTATTAAATATTTAATGCAAAAGAAGGATGCTAAACCAAGATTAATTAGATGGATACTTCTGATGCAAGAGTTTAATTTTGTGGTAGTTGATAGGAAAGGGAATAATAATGAAATAGTTGATCATCTATCAAGGTTAGAACATGAAGAAATAATTGATTCTAAAATAGAGATTAAAGATATTTTTCCTGATAAACAACTTTATGTTGTAAAGGAATGGTAAATACCTTGGTATGCTAATATTGTAAATTTATTGTTAATGATATTTTACCATATGGATTAACAAGACAATAGGAAAAGAAATTCATTTATAATGCAAAATCTTATTTTTGGAATGATCCTCATTTATATAAACAAGTAAAGATTTAATTATAAGACGATGTGTGCCTTATAAAGAAATTCAGGAGATTATTCAAAAATGTCATGATTATGAATTTGGAGGACATTTTGGGAATGATAGAACTGCTCGAAAATTTTTATAATCTGGATTTTATTGGCCTACTATATTTAGAGATGTTAAAGTACATATAAAACATGTGATCAGCGTCAGAGAGTAGGTAATATTTCTAGAAGATATGAAATGCCTCTAAATTTTAATTTGGAAATTGAAATTTTTGATGCATGGGGATTAGATTTTGTGGGACCATTCATGCCTTCATTTAGAAGTATATATATATATATATATATATATATATATATATATATATATATATATATATATATATATATATATATATA
>JXCR01146131.1:102718-149508 GCA_002079205.1 Phalaenopsis hybrid cultivar
TATATATATATATATATATATATATATATATATATATATATATATATATATATATATATATATATATATATATATATATATATATTGATTGCGGTAGATTAGGTTTTAAAATGGATGAAAGCACTCGCTTTACCAAGATGTAATGCTCGAAGTGTTTCAAAATTTTTAATTAAGAATATTTTTACAAGATATGGATTGCCGAGAGTAATCATTACTGATGGAGAATATCATTTTAGAAATGCAACAGTTGCAAGATTGGCGGAAAAATATAATATAATACATAAAATTGCAACTGCTTATCATCCCCGTACTAGTGGTTTAACGAAGTATCTAATCGTGAAATTAAGAGAATTTTGGAGAAGACTATTAATCCTAATAAATTAATTGGTCTATTAGATTAAATACTGCATTATGGGCATATATGACATCTTATAAGACACCTATAGGAATGTCCTCCTATAGATTAATTTTTGGGAAGACTTGTCACATGTCAATTGAATTAGAACATAAAGCTTACTGAGCGATAAAAGAATTTAACTTCAATTTGAAAGAAGCTGGTGAGAAAAGATTAATGCAATTGAATAAGCTTGAGGAAATTAGGAATTAATCTTACGGTAATGCGATGATTTATAAGGAAAAAAATAAAAGAATGGCATGATCGGAAGATAGTTAAAAGAGAATTTGAACCTGGACAGGAAGTTTTGTTATATAATTCAAGATTAAAATTATTTCCTGGAAAATTGAAGTCTAGATGGAAAGGGCCATTCAAAGTTATAAAATTCTATCCTTACGGAGCAGTCAATATTAAAGATCCTAAGACTGAAAAAATATTTAAAGTAAAAGGGCACAGATTGAAACCTTATTTTGATGGCCATAGACCAAATTTTAAAGAAATTATCATGTTGGCCACCCAGAATGAGACTGGGAATGTCGGGCTAACGACATTAAACCAAGTGTATTATGAAAGGCAACCCATATGTATCGTTGTTCACTTTGATTTTAAAGTTTTTGTTTCAAATTTTATATGTATGTTTATGTTTATCTCTTTATATAATCTGTGTATTTAAGAAAAATGTTTAGAAACATCTTTTTTTGCCTAGTGTCGTGAAAAGACTGAGAATTTATTTGATAAAAATCAAAACGGCCAAATTTAGGAACCGGCGCATGATGCACCAAATTGGTGCATGATGCGCTGAATTTCAGAGAGCTGGCGCATGATGTGCCAGATCGGCGCATGATGCACCGCGAAAACAAAAAAGATTAAAACATGTCAACTAAAGATTTTTGGCGGGACAAATTCAAATAACTCATAAAAACCGACTCCAAGACATATTTTAGGGAGGAAAATGAGGGAAGAGTCGCCACTTTTCAATTCTCTTGGCTTCCTACTCTAGAAACTTCGCTAGATTTGAAATTTTTAACTGAAGAAAGTTCGTCAGCTTCGACGCACAGAAGTTGCATGATCGAGTTATAGTGAAGAAGAGGTCTGTCAAAGAGAGGGGATTTGTGCATCAAGGATTCAACACACCGAATACTCAAGTCAAAGAAGTTATTGCATAGAGGCGTTAGGAAGTGCTTTGTTACACTACTACCGCTGTAGTCATCCCTGTGGTGAAAGAATTTTATGCAAATCTTCAAGGGATCAACCAAGGAATGATTTATGTGTGAGGTAGGTTTGTGCAGTTCACTCCTTCAAGAATCAATGAAATGTTTATGATCGAGAATGTGTCTGTCTACCACTATTCAAGTTTTACCCCTACAAGATACAACATGAATGAACTCTACCGTTATCTTATGGATGAATATGTTAATTGGGAAGCCCGAGATCATGGGAATGTGAGTTTTTCTTCAGCATTATTAAATCCTACTTCAAAGAAATGGAATTTCTTCATTTCCTCGAATATACTGCCTACTATGAAAATTAGTAAGGTCATGAAGGAGAGTGCTATTCTGAATTACTGCATTCAAACTGGGAAACCTAATGATATTGGAGCCATAATTATAAAATTTGTTTTGGGTTTGATTGTAAATGGATCTGCAACTAGATTGGGACACCCATTTACTATTTTCCAACTTTGTAGTCAATCACAAGTACCTTATGAAAGTTGGAACAAAGTCTTATGCCTTGGATGTCGATGTATCCTGAAGTTTACTGCAGTTACATTGGAATGGAAGATGAAAATGTTATGGGTGTACTAATGGATCAAGAATCTTACAATTCATCACCTATTCAACCCTATTACAACTCGAGTGCACTTTCAAAAAGAAATAAAAAGATAGAGAAAGAGGTGCATAATCTTATGCATGCAATTGAGAATATTTCAGAAATGTTGGATCACCTGGATTAGAGACTTAAGGAACATTTTGAACATGTAGGGCATATTGAAGATGGTTTAATACGTATGTTCAAGAAGCATGCATTGATTGAGGAGGAAAATGCAACTGATGAATTTTCATTTATGCCCTTTTACAATCCATATGTACACTACCAGTCTATGGGATATCTCCAGGAGGATGAGAGTGACGAAGATGAGTGAAGTTGAATTAAGCACAAAACAATTTGTCTAGTATTGTTTGTTATAGTTTGTTATGTTGGACTACTTTACTTTAAGTTGTTGCACTATCTATGTTATTTGTTGTTAAGTTTGATGTTTAGATTTCAGTGTTTAAGGTGTTGGTTTGCTTTAAAACACTGAATTTGTTATGTGTTGGTTTGAAAAATGTTAGTTTGTAATAACTCAGACTTAGTATAAAAATATGAGTTTTGTGTTGTTTGTGAAAATTTAGTGTTAGTTTGATGTTTAATTTTGCTTAGAAAGGTTTATTTGAGTCAAATAGAGGTTGATGTAAAGCGCTACGGAGCAGATTTTCATAAAAACAAAATCGGGTAAAAATATGCTCTGATGCATGATGTGTCAGATTAGCGCATGATGTGCCAAATATCCGAACACGCTATATTACCTAGAAAACCGCAAAATCGCATGGACAACCTCCATTTTTGCCGCTTGAGTCATCTTCTACCTCAAGACCTTGGTCTTTGGCATCACATTGTGGGCTAAAGAGAAGGATTCAGAGGATAAAAATCATAGATTTAATTTTCTCTTGGTAAGAGCTTCTCTTTAACATAGAAATTTTTTATTTTCATCATGGAATTTATGAGATCCGAAAAATGAGATTTTTTATAAAAGTGCTTGAAGAAAACTCATGTTGAAAAGTTTCTTACCAAATAATATTGCTTAGGGAGTTAGATTTTTTATTTAGTAATTTATTTGGAAGTTATTTGGATTTTCGTAGAATTGTTGATGGCTCCCTGAGTTAAGCAAGGAAGACAGACCAATGAATTTGATGCTCAATGATTTGTTAGTTTTAAAGCCCACACAGTTACGATATCTTATTTGAGAACAAAAGAATATCCAAGAGCAGGATTTTGCGAAGCCGAGAGGCGAGGTCGGGAGGTTGATTCGTGCCAGAAATTGGGAGCGATTCTGCTACTTTATTGATGTGGCGATCATCCCTATGATCCATAAGTTTTATGCAAACTTAAGATTCAGTGCGAAATATCAAATTTTGGTGAGAGGTATGCAAGTCAAGTTTACCACTAAAAGGATCAATGCATTTTGTGGGCTTAGAAAAGTCTTCCATGATGAATACACCACTTTTTCTATCACTAATTCATCATTGGAAGAAGTTATTGCTATTTTGACTGATGGAAGAGAAGTGTGGAAGATAAAGAATAGCAAGATAGTTAACTTCCCTGCTTCCCTGTTAATTTTTCAGTCAAAAATATGGCACCATTTCATCTCTGTCAGACTTTTACCTACAAATCATCTTGTTGATGTTACAAAGGATTGAGCTATGTTGAACTATTGCATTCAGAATATGAAGGCAATAGACGTTGGTGCACTTATAGTTCATCACGCTTAGAGGATTACTGGTAGTGCTACTGCTAGAGGCTTGGGATATCCTGCCTTGATTTTCACTTTATGTGAATAATCAGGAGTTGGATCCCATAGAAATGAAGAAAGATTACAGCCTCAGAATCTGATTAGAAAACACATGATTCAGAGAGTAGAATCATTTGTTGAGTCTAGAAGTGGAAGAAGGGATAGACCCTCTACATCTGCTGCAGGGGCATCTACTTCTAGTGCTGCATCTTTGAAAGGTGTTGTGGACCAGCTTATGATTCAACAATATGATATTATTAATATACAGACCCTATTGGGAGAGATAGATGCAAGGAATGCATATAATGATGAATATCAGAAGAGGAGAGTTCAGCATGATATAGATTTTCAAAATGCTATGGTTAGACACTTCATGGGTGAACCTAATGTGAACTTTTCTTTTTGCCACAGCTTTGTCCCCTACGCTCCCATTCATGACGAAGAAGAAAGAGAAGTAGAAGAAGATGATAATGATGTTGATAGAGTGGAAGGAGATGAAGATTGATATTTTATGAGTCTTGTTTAGTTATTTTGATGTGTTTGTGTTTGTATTTTGGTGTAATTTTATTTGAAAAACTTATTGTAGCAAAGGACTTTTTATGCTGTGATATGGACTTGCTGTTTGTAATAGTAATTGTAGATTGTTTACTTTTTAGTTTTAGTTTTAGTATTTTCAGTTTGAGCTTGTTGAATGTGTAGTATTTTCAATTTTTATTTTTTAATTTTTTTTTTATTTGTGTGTTTAATTCCTAGCAAGTTCTTTAGAATATATTATGTTTTATTTAATGCTTTAAAGTCTGCATGTAGTTTTACAGTTAGTACCTGTAGTATACCAGAACCAATTTCATGATTAGAAATCCTCTAAAAGTTAGTTTTTGTTTTCATGCATTTACTGTTTTCTTTCACCAACTAAACTTTTATTAAAATGTTTTTAAAATCATTTAAGAATTTAAGTTTGGGGTAAAAGAAAATTTTCTTTTGAAATGGAGAAAGCTAAATTTTATTTGTCCTAAAGTAACTATATTTTTCAAAATTTATTTAACATGACTTGGGATATTAAGATTTAACTTTAAATGACTAGACTTATGTTTAAAAATATTATAGTAAATTTAGGTAAAAGAAAATTTTAATAATGAAGGTCAATTCTAAAGTTAAAGATATTTAGTATGGTAGGGTAAAACTATGTTTTTTATTGTAAGTAAAGGAAAATTGTATTTTCAAAATGTTAAGAATTTTAGAGTTTCTTGTAAGAAGAATGGAATGAGACTTTATGAAAAATCATAAACTAGTATAACTTTATTAAGTAAGGAGGGGTGTGGTGTTTTGACTTTAAGAAGAGGATAGTGAAGTTCAAAACTATTAAAGGTTATCCATATATAGTAATCCTCACTTGAAAAAATAAAATGAAAAAGAAAAGAAAGGATTAAAAAGATCCTAAAAGAAAATAAAAGAAAATAAAAAAAAAGAAATAAAATAGGTGAGGAGAAGCTTGAGGAGATGACTAATAAAAAATTGGCTTCACTTGAATCAACTTAAGAAAGGAGCTTTATTACACTTTTTAAACTTGTATTGAAGTATTAGTAGCATTTCTAGTAAAGTTTTTATGAAGTTCTTATTCATATGAATGTTCTAAATATCCTTAGCATGACTAATTGCAATTCTTCTTGAAAATAATAGAGATTTAGAAATCTTAAATTTGATTACTAGATATTCTTAGACTTGGTGTTGGAACCTAAGTTATTAAATGTTTTTCTTAAATTTTACTATTCTATTTATTGAACTAAAGTATGTAAGTGATAAGTTAATTTTTATTCTAAAGTCATAAGCTTTTATGTAATAAAAGTGTCACCTGAGGACAAGTAACATTTATGTTTAGGGGATTTTGATCCATAAAAATAATATACTATTTTAAGTACCCTTTTTATGTCTATTTTTTTGTTATATTGCACTTTAAAGAAATATATTTTTGTATTTTTATAGCAGGTATACCATTTTTAGGAATTTAAAGCAAAAATGGTAATAAGAGCAAAATTTGGAGCAAAAATAACCAATTTTGGGGTTTGACGCATGATGCACCAAATTGGCTCATGATGCGCTAAAATCCAGAGCACTGGATTTTGGTGGTTCAAGATAATTTTTGGACAAATTTTCAAAGGGACACTTTTCTAATCACCCCATGGAGTGATTCAATGCATTTAGACACTTTGGAAGGTTCCAATTTGAAGAGATTTGACTTTTAAATCAAGGAGGCTCATCTTTTGAAATTCAAAGTTTTGACTTTTGAATTTTGAGGAGAATTGAGACTCTTTTCAGAGAGGAGAGGCAGCCAATAAAAGGCAACTTCTGAAGGGATTTAGAGAGGGGGACGAAAAAGTTAGAGAGAGAGGATAGGCGTGAGTTAGTGAGAGAAAAATGAGAAGATTTTCTTCTAAGATCATAAGAGGAGAGGGAAAGTGAGAGATTTCTTCTTCATTACATTTTTAAGAGAGAATTGAGAGAGATTGTTAAGAGGGAAAGTCTTGGAGAGAACTTTTAAAGATTTCCTTGGAAAAGATTGTGAGTTAAGTTGTACTTTTCATTTCTTGTGAGAAGAGAGAACTTGTTTTTATATATGAAATCTGTGTTTTATTGTATCCTTCTCATGAATTTTGAGTAGTCTTCGGAGAAATGGTTTTGTGAAGAATTGATTTTATTTTCTACAATTTTAAATGTCAATAACTTGTGATGACTTAAACTCCGATCTTCATTTACTTTTTGATATGACCAATTGAATTGTTAAAATTTGTTGAGAATTACATGTTCTAAAAAGGGGATATGATTTCTACAACAAATGGAGAATCACGTTTGATTTCATGGGAGAGTATTTTATCTATGGGATTGAGTGCAAATAAATAGGGAAATATACTTTGTTGGATATAAAATTGCAAGATTTTAAGGTGGCGGATTAGAATCCCCAATTTGGTTCAGTTGGTTGGAAACTAATGCGAGCATGTTAGCCTTCATGGGAGGGAGCAGTGGGAGCTCTGGAGTGACGGCTGGTATCCTCCCAGCCTAATCATGGAATTAGGGACCAAACTATGGATTAGTCAATGTTCTTTATAGTGCTCGAAAGAAGGTAGAGAATATGATTACTCCTATATTTAAATATATTTTTAAAATGATTTCAATTTCTTCACAATTCATACTTTCATTGTAAAGGGGAATAACGTTTTCTCATACTTGAACTTTTCATCCACAAAAACATTTATTTTATTTCAGCAATTTACTTTTGAAAGTTTAACATCTAGTTTAATTTATTTATTATAGTCATATATCTGCATATTTAGAAGCATTTCACTTAAGTAGTTTAATTTAAAACTTCACACTTTACTTTATTTTGATTTATATTTATATTTTTATTTTATAATAGAATATAATTATCTAGCTGATATACCAAAAAATATATGCATTTTTAGACTCATATTTTATACTCATTTTTGGTGATATTGCGCTTTAATGGAAGGTATTTATATGTTTTCTTGCAGGTAATTGATTTTTAGGACTTGAAGCAAAAAGGAAGCAAAAGGATGGAATTTGGAGTCAAAAATGGCATTTTTGAAGAAATACTCAGCGCTGACGATGCCAGAAGCAGCGCCAACGGTGCAGACTTACAGAACAGCTGATGGATTTTACTCAGCTCCAACGGCGCCAGAAGCAGCCCCAATGACGCCATTTGACAGTGACCATAGAATTAAATTACGGACCACTAGCACAAATGGCGTTTATGTCGGTTCAAACCTTATTTCTAGAAGATTTGATGAATTTAGATGTTTTTGAAGGGTTTTTGGATGCACCTATTTGAGAACCAACTTTAGCCTCTATTTGAGGCTAAAATTGATCAGAAAAGCGCTGCTCATCATTCCTCCTTGCTCCTTTTTGCCACACCTCGCCTCCATACACTTTTTCCATCTTGATTCCACCACCATTCAAAAGTCTATTAGTGATTTTTCCTTAAGAATTTAGAGTTTTTGTGGTAAGATTAAGTGTGAATTCTTCTCTGAGAGTGTTTGAGAAAGAGAAAAGTGAGATATTTCTTCTTCCAACATTTTCTAGGAGAGGCTACAAGGGATTTACTTTGAGAAAGATTTTTAGATAAGTTTTGTTTATTTATTAGTGTTGTATGAACTTCCTTTTATATATAAAATTTGTGTTTTGTTGTATCTTTCTCATGAAGTTTGAGTAGTTTTCTTTATCTTTCTCCCTACTCTAAGATATGGTGAAATAAAGAGATAATATAGATGTGTCAATATTAAAATATAAAATAAATTGTGATGATTTTTCAACTTCAAACTTAATTTACTTTTTGATCTGGCCAATTAAATTGTTAAAATGTGTTGTCAAACATATGATCCGGGAAATGGAATATGAGTTCTACAACAGAGTGAAGATCACATTTGATTTCATGAAGGAATATTTTGTTTATGGAATTAAGTGTAAATAAATAGGGAAATATACGTTGTTGGGTGTAGAATTGGAGATTTTAGGATGACAGACTAAAATCCCCAATTTGGTCTTAGTGTTTAAAAAGTAAAGTGAGAGTTAGCCTTTAGGTGAAGGGAAGTGAGAGCTCTGGAGTGGGAGCCAGAATCCTCCTAGCCTAACCACAGATTTGGGGACTAAACCTGGGATTAGCCAATGATTTTCTATAATACTGTATCAGGGTAGAGAATTAAATATTTAGGGACTAAACCTAAGATTAGCTAATGATTTTCTATAACACTGAATCAGGGTAGAGAATTAAAAATTACTCCTATTTGATACAATAACATATTAAAATCATTTATCTCATCTTGTTTTACCAAATTCTCATTATAGTGGGAAAGATGCTTTTTCATATAAGAAATATTCATCACATAAACATAGTTTTGTAGTTTAGTAGTTACTGTTTAAACTTTGCATTTTATTTTTACTAATAATTAAATGATTTAATTTTGATAATATCTCAGCATTCAAAATTAGTGATAGTAACTTCGTTTCATTTTATATAAATTTCCTAGTAAATTTATCACTTTAAATTTAAACCTTCACCGTGGGATCTATATTTGGAGCTTAAATAGAAAGTCTTTTATTACTTAATAACGATACGTATACTTGCGTAGAATCCAAACATTAATTGCTTAAATTTATTAATCATAAATATTGCATCAAGCTTTTGGCACTGTTACATAGCAGAGTTAAACTTATATAAATTTGACACAACTACATTTTTCGGGATCAAGTTTATGGCGTTGTTGTCGTGGAAGGTAACGATAAATTAAATAGATTTGGTAAATTAGAAATTTTAAAGATATAAATATACAAAATACAAAATGTCAAAACAATTATAAAATTAAATATCCAAAAATAAATAACTATATATTTAAGAGTATTTTAAAGAAATTTATCTTTGCTTATTATATTTGTTTAAGTGAAATATTGGATCTGAAGGTTTAGTACCTTACGGTTCAGAATTAGAATGTATTATTAGAAAAATTCAAAAACAACAAAAAGAAATTAAAAATTTTAAATGAAATGGCGAATAACTTAGATATTCAGAATTTGGAGTCTATAATGATCATGTTAGGCTTAGACTTTTTCCTTTTTTCATTAAGAGATAAAGCGAAAGCTTGGTTAAATTCATTAGCACCCGGATCTATCAGAACTTGAAGAGAACTATTAAAAAATTCTTGGCTAAATTTTTTCCACCCTCGAAAACTGCTAAGCTTAGAAATGATATTACATCTTTTTGTCAGTTTGAAGGGGAATCAATATATGAAGCTTGGGAAAGATTTAAAAATCTTCTTAGAAAATGTTCGCACCATGTTTTACCAGATTGGTTAATAATTCAAATGTTTTACAATGGATTACTAGGATCACTTAGATCTATTATAGATGTTGCTGCTGGTGGATCACTAATGTTAAAACCATTTGATGAAGCATATTCTTTAATTGAAAAAATAGCTACTAACAATTTTCAATGGCCCTTTAAAAGGGTAAATCCTAAGAGAGTAGCTAGTATTCATGATTTTGATGCAATATCTATTTTATCATCTCAATTTGCTACTATTTTGAAAAAGATTGTTCAAATTGGAGTGAACTATTCTCAAATACCCTTAGTATTAGAGGAAAATTCACTAGTGCAGATAATTGATACTCAATCATCTTATGAAACTTTATATGCTATAAATAATTGAAATAACAATCCTTATTCTAATTATTATAACTCTGGATGGAAAAGTCACCCTATTTTAGTTGGAATAATTTTAACAATTCAGTGAATCCCTCTAGAAATTTGAACAACCAAGGAAATCTTAATTATCGACCTTGTTATCCTCCTAGATTTAACTCTAACACTAACCCACCTGGTAAGGAAAAGAAGTTTACAATGGAAAAATAAATATTGAACATGGGAAATCAAATACAATATCAAGGGGCTACTATTAGAAATATTGAAAATCATTTAGGATAAATTGCTACTGCACTCAGAAACAGACCTTCTGAAATTCTTCCGAGTACTGTGAAAGTTAATCCAAAAGATCAAAATAAGGAGCAAATGAAAGCTATTCAATTAAGAAGTGGAAAAGAAGTTGAAACAAGGATTCAAAGAGAAACTGAAGTTGATGAAGAGAAGGAATACATGGAAAGTGACCAAAATAAAAATGAACAAACACAAGGTCCTTTAGAAAAACCATTACCTTTGTTTCCTCAAAGACTGAAGTAAGAGAATAAAGAAAAACAATTTACAAAATTTTTAGAAATCTTTAAGAAGTTAACGATAAACATTCCTTTTGTTGAAGCTTTGGAATAAATGCCAAGTTATGTGAAATTTATGAAGGATATAATAAACAAGAAAAAGAAGTTTACAAATCATGAGATAGTTGCACTCAGTGAAGAGTGTAGTGTTATTATTCAGAAAAAGCTTCCTGAAAAATTAAAAGATCCTGGTAGTTTTACTAGACCTTGTGCTGTTGGTGAAAAGTTTTTTTAAAAATCTTTATGTGATTTAGGAGTGAGTATCAATGTTATGCCTTTACTATCTTTAAACATTTAGATTTGAGGGAGATTTCCCCTACTACTGTAACTCTTCAGTTAGCTGGTCGATCAATAACTTATCCAAAAGGAGTTATAGAAGATGTATTAGTAAATGTGTATAAGTTATTTTCCCTGTAGACTTTATAGTATTAGATATGAAGGAAGATTAATATATTCCTATTATTTTTGGGAGACCATTTCTTGCAATAGGGAGAGATGTGATAGATGTGCAAAAGAGAGAATTAATAATGAGAGTTAATGATTAAGAAGTAACATTTAATATAGCAAAAGCTATGAAATATCCTACAATATAATGAATGTTTCAGGATGGAAGTAACTGATTATCTGAGTAATGAGCAATTTAAGAATGAGTTTGAAGACAAATTAAAGAAGGAGATTTTTTTGAGAACAAGGATGAGATAAAAAAAGAGGATTTGGATTACATTCAGGATAAATTTGAAACTTTAGACTTGTTGGAAAATGATAATAAATATCTTATTCCTTCAAGTATTAAACCACCTGAACTTGAACTGAAGATACTACCTGCTGATCCAACTTTTTTGTTGTGATAGATTGTGTAAAATTTAATTAAATATAATCAATTAATATTCAGATTCTATGCAAGTATACGTATCGTTATCAAGTAATAATGAACTTTATATTTAAGCCTCAAATATCGATCCTACAGGGAAGGTTTAAATTGGAAATGACAAATTTTCTAGGAAATTCACAGAAAGTCAATTGAAATCACTATCACTAATTTCAATTATTGAGATGTAATCAAAATTAAATTTCTAAACTATTATCAAATCAAATATGCAAAATTTAAAACAGTAAATACTAATCTATTAACTATGTTTATGTAACGGAGATTCTTATGTGAAAAAGCATCCTTCCCACTACAATGAGGCTATAATAAAATGAGATGAGATAAATGTTCATAATATCTAATGTGTCGAATAGGAGCAATTTTATTTCTCTACCCTGATACAGTGCATAGAAAATCATTGGCTAATCTCTGTTTTTAGTCCCTAAATCCGTGGCTAGGCTAGGAGGATACCGGCTCCCACTCCATAGCTCTCACTTCCCTTCCCCTGAAGGATAGCTCTCGCTTCAATTTTTAAACACTAAGACTGAATTGATAATTTTAGTTTATCATCCTATAGGTTCTCCAATTCTACACCCAACAAAGAATATTTCCCTATTTATTTGCACTTAATTCCATAAACGATGTTCTCCAACATGGAATCAAATGCGATCTATTACTCTATTGTAGAACTCAAACTCTATTTCCCGGATCATATGTTTTACAACACATTTTAACAATTCAAATGGTCAAATCAAAAAGTAAATTAAGTTCGGAGTTAAAAAATCATCACAATTTATTTTACAATTTAATATTGGCACATTCATATTATCTCTTCATTTCACCATATCTCAGAGTAGGGAGAAAGAGAGAGAGAACTTCTCAGACTTCATGAGAAATAAATAACAGAACATAAATTTCATATATAAATGAAAGTTCATGCAACACTGATAAACAAAGAATACTTATCTGAAAACTCTTTCTCAAAGAAAATCCTTTGTAGCCTTTTCTTTAGTAATGCAGGAAGAAGATATCTCTCACTTTTCTCCTTCTCCAACACTCATATAGAAAGTTTCACACTAAATCTCACCATAAAAACTCTAAAATATAAAAATAAAATCACTAATTGACTCCAATATGGAAGTCGAATGAAATGATGTGGTGCGAAAAATGAAAGTAGATGAGTGAAAAACGCAGAGGAGCGCTTTTTCTAATGAAATTTGGCCCCAAATAGAGCCCAAGATCGGTTCTCTAAGAGGTGCCTGCAATAAAACATCAAAATATCTTCTATTAAAGTGCAATATCATCAAAAATAGGTATAAAATATGGGTCTAAAACTGCATATATTTTTAGTGTATCATCTGCCCATTTAAAATATGTATTTTTAGGAGAGTCATCTACATTGCATGTTATTGTATCTTTTGAGTTAACTAAAATTCAAGAACAAAAATTAATAAAAATATTGAAAAGATATAAAAAGGCTTTGGGATGGACTTTAGCAGTTATTAAAGGAATTAGTCCTTATATTTATATGCACAGAATTCTATTAGATGGACAATACGAACCTAAAGATGATCCTCAGAGAAGATTAAACCCAATAATGAAAGAAGTTGTTAAAATAGAAATTTTAAAATGGCTAGATGTTGGAATTATATATCCTATTTCAAATGGTGCTTGTGTAAGTTCAATTCACTGTGTTCCAAAGAAAGGAGGATTGACTGTTGAAGAAAATGAGAAAAATGAATTAATTCGAATAAGACAAGTTGTTGGTTGGCAAATTTGTATTGACTATAGAAAATTAAATATGGCCACCAGAAAAGAACACTTTCCTTTACCCTTTATAGACCAAATGATGGATAGGTTGGCTGAAAATAAATATTATTGCTTTTCAGATGGATATATCGTTATCACCAAATTCCAATTGAACATTTGCTTTTTGTAGAATGTCTTTTGAACTATGCAATGCACCTGCAACATTTCAAAGATGTATGAAGTCAATTTTTAGCAATTTTATTAAACATGGAATGGAAGTGTTTATGGATGATTTTTCTATTTTCGAAACTTCATTTGAATTATGTTTAAATAATTTAGAAAAAGTTTTGGAAGTATGTGTTTCAGAAATTGGTTTTGGCTGTAGTGGAGTTGAATATAAGTTTACCTCTTCATTTATCTGTGGCTGATCATCTTCATCACCCCATCCTGTAGCGATGATTGGTGCGTCATCCTTCCTCATGGAATATTCAACTAGGTAATCATATCTTCCACTTGGATGCCCTAGTAATCCTACTCTAGGATCACCATTCTGTTATCGTTCCCATAAGATTTGTTGATAGCTCTTTGTTGGGCCTTTTATTTTAGGTTCAGGGTATCTACCTGGGTATCTTGTTCATCTTCTTCTGTTTGGCCTTTTATTTTAGGCCTTTTATCCCACTGCCTTCCGTGAATAAACTTTGTTCATTATTATACGCATTTAGATATAGGAAGAGGGAGAAATCATCATCATCTTCATCATCCGATGATTGCAACGCATCACTGTACCGATCCTAAGCCTTCCAACTAACATATTTACTCGAATCGAAAGGGCTCTTTCCTTTGCTCCTCTTCATTCTTGGTGTCATTCTACAAATTTTATAAATTTCAAATATAACTTTAAAAATCAAGTCTAAATTACTAAACTAAACTTCCAAAGTATAACCTACACTTCCCATGCAATTTCTATATATTTTTTTCTCATTTTTCACCAGGAATAGGGAATTTTTTTAATTTCTCCAAATGTGCTCAAATACATTGTGAAAATCCAAAATTTTTGCATAGAAGTAAAGCTCTTACCTCAAGGAACTTGGATCTAGCAAATTTTAGTTGATTCCACCAAGAAATATTCACTTTACATGTGCCCTAGCCTTCCCAAATCACGATTTTGACAGGTTGAAGGTGACGGGAGGTGTAAAAATGGTGATTTTCGGGCCAAAATTTCACTTTAATTGTTCGTGAACCGGTCTTCGTGAATCGACGCTTAAGCGCAGGTAAGTGGTGCTTAGGCACCTGCCACTTGGGTTGGCTCGCGCTTAAGGGCGAGATGTGGAGCTTAAGCGCCAGTGCACGATTTTCAAAATTTTTAAATTAAAGTAAAATTCTTTATTTACCTAAGTAAACCATCCTTAAATGGTCTCATAACACTTAAATGACTATTTTCAACTTTCTATAACTCCCCTCTCTCAAAATTTTCCATAATAACTATTCCAATTTGAGGCTAAAAATAACACAAATTTTCACACAAACAAACTTATGTTAATTCACAAACAAGTCTAAATACTTTTAAACACTTAATTCTCACTCCAAATAGTTTTGGATGAGAAAATTTTTCTAAATACAAATACATAACAATCATTTCACAATTAAACACATATAAGAGGTCATAAATACTAAAAACATGACTTAAGCACTAAACCACTTCAAAACAACAACTTCTAACAGTCAAATTCTAACACTAAACTTAATTTCATTCTTCATTCAAAGGAACAAATTCCTGTCTCTCATTAGTCTCTCCAGGAATATAGAGTTGATAAAACGGACGGTGGTGATGTGCTCTATACTATCTTCAACAATCCACTTCTGCTTTATGAACATCACCTTATCCGCTTCCTCTATATAACTTGTGTGGGTAAATTGCATCTTCAATTGCCATCCAATATGCTCTAGATTTGCATGCAACTCAAGTACATTGGTCTCCAATAAATTCATAGTATTCTTCAATTTCTTGATCTTCTCTGATATCCCTTCAATACTAACAACTAAGAAACCGTTATACATCTCTTGTGCACTTTGACTAATGAACCTCTTCCTCATGGTTTCTTCTTCTTCAAATCCATCTCCCATGAAGAAATTTTCTCTAAATCTCACTTTCTCTTAGACTTTTAGAGATAAAAATGAACTGGGGTGAATTTCCTTCACAAAACCCTTCTATTTATAGGCCTAAATCCTTCCAATAACTCTAGACACGTTTAGAAACTGCCTTGGCATATTTTTACAAATAAATTGGCGGTTAAACCTTCTAGAATATTAATTTCGTACATATGTTTAAACTGTCGCGCTTAAGCGTCGGATCTGATGCTTAACCGCCAGTGCACATTTTTACACCAGTTAACTTAACATCCAAATTCTCATTCTAACATGTCTTGGTCACTAAATAAAGTCTTAAAATCTTTACTAACACATAATAGTTTCAAAAATACTACCCCAATTTTCTTAATCACACACAAAAAAATAATAAAAAAAAACACTCTGATAACTATGGGTTGCCTCCCACAAAGCGCTTCATTTTACGTCATCAGCCCGACGTAACCAGTGCTTACTCTGGTTGACCTAAAATCATTCCATCATTAAACTTATGATGATCCCTTATAAAATATGGTTTCAATCTATGTCCATTAACTTTAAATATTTTCTCAGACTTAGGATCTTTAATATCTACAGCTCCATAAGAATAATATTTTATCACAACAAATGGGCCCATCCACCTGGATTTAAGTTTGCCTGGAAATAAACTTAACCTTACATTATATAGCAAAACTTGTTTCCATGGCTGAAAATTTTTAGTAAGGATCCTTTGATCATGTCACATCTTCATCTTTTCTTTATAAATCTTGGCACTCTCATATATCTCTTCAAGATCATTTAATTTCAATAAACCTTTCTCACCAGCATCTTTCAAATTATAATTGAACTCTTTAATCGCCCATTATGCTTTATGCTCAAGTTCAACTGGTAAGTGACAAGCTTTCCCAAATATTAGCCTATATGGGGACATTCCTATAGGAGTTCTGTATGCAGTTCTATAAGCCCACAAAGCATAGTCAAGTTTGATTGATAAATCCATTTTTGTTGGATTCACAGATTTTTCCATAATTCTTTTAATTTCCTAATTGGATAATTCAGTTGAAACACTTGTTTGAGGATAATAAGCAGTAGCAATCCTATGATTTATATTATATTTCTTTAATAAATTCTCCATTATGGCATTTCTGAAATGACTTCCCCCATTAGTAATGATAACTCTCGACATCCCAAATCTATAAAATATGTTCGTTTTCAAACATTTTACAACACTTTGAGCATCACATCGAGTAATGGTAACTCTCGGCATCCGAAATCTACAAAATATGTTCGTTTTTAAAAAATTTGCAGCACTTTGAGCATCACATCGAGGTAAAGCAACACCTTCTATCCATTTGGATACATAGTCCACTACTAATAGAATATATAAATTTCCAAAAGATGTTATAAATGGTCCCATGAAATCTAATCCCCAAACATCAAATATTTCAACTTCTAGCATATAATTGAGGGGCATCTCATTTCATCTAGAAATATTGCCTACTTGTTGACATCTATCACAAGTTTTGATATAAGCATTAACATGTCTAAAAGTTGTAAGCCAATAGAATCCAGATTGTAAAATTTTGTATGATGTTTTATCAATACCAAAATGTCCCCCAAAGTCAGAACTATGATATTTTTGGATAATTTCATAAGTTTCTTCTAATAGTACACATCTTTGAATAATTAGATCCTTTCCTTATTCATATAAAAATGAGTCATCTCAAAAATAAGTTTTAACTTTAGAAATAAACTTCCTCTTTTGTTGGTATATCATTCCATAGGGTATAATATCACTAACAATAAAGTTCACAATGTCGGCATACCACGGAACACACCACTCATTAATAGTAAACAATTTTTCATCTGGAAAATGTTTATTAATTTTTTTTTCAAAACAGAGTGGTTTTTCTAACTCAAGGCTGGAAAAATGATCAGCAAATTGATTTTAAGTCCTCTTTATATCTATTATTTCAAAATCAAATTCTTGCAAGAGAAGAATCTATCTTATAAGTCTAGGTTTAGTATCCTTCTTTTTCATTAAGTACTTAATAACAGAATGATCTATTTGCGCTACACAATGAGTTGCAATTAAACATGATCAAAATTTATCAAAAGTATATACTATTGCTAATAACTCTTTTTTAGTTATTGTATAATTGATTTGAGTTTCATTAAGAGTTTTACTAGCATAGTAAATTACTTTGAAAATTTTATCATATATTTGTCCTAAAACAGCTCCTATAGCATAATCACAAGCATCACACATCAATTCAAAAGGTTTTCGCCAATTTGGTGAAACTATAATTGGTGCAGTGATTAATTTTTCTTTTAATAAATTAAAAGCTTTCAGACATTCCTTATCAAAATTAAAAAATGCATCTTTCTCCAATAAATGGCATAAAGGCTTAGCAATCTTTAAGAAGTCTTTAATATATTGTCTGTAGAATCTAATATGTCCTAAAAAACTCCTAATTTCCCTTACATTCGTTGGATAAGGTAAATTAGTGATCACTTGAGTTTTATTAGGATCTACTTCCATTCCATTTTTTGATATTTGATGACCTAATACAATTCCTCTTGCTACCATAAATTAGCATTTTTCTCAATTAAGGACTAAATTTGTTTCTTCACAGCGCTTAAGAACTTTAGATAAATGTTCTAAACATGAATCAAATGAATTTCCAAACACTGAAAAATCATCCATGAATACTTCAATCCCTTTTTCAATTAAATAACAAAAAATTGTCATCATACATCTTTGAAATGTAGCAGGGGCATTACATAAACCAAAGGGTATCCTTCTAAAAGCAAAAGTACCATAAGGACTTGTAAAAGTTGTTTTCTCTTGATCCTCAGGAGATATTTGTATTTGGTGATAACCAGTATATCCATCCAGAAAATAAAAGTATTTATGCCCAGCTAGTCTATCCAGCATTTGATCTAGAAAGGATAATAGAAAATGATCTTTCCTAGTGGCAAGATTTAACTTTCTATAATCAATACATATTCGTAACCTTATAACTTGTCTAGTATGTATTAATTCATTATGTTAATTCATAGTTACAGTTACTCCTCGTTTCTTAGGAACGCAGTGAATTGGACTAACCCATGCACTATCTGAAATAGGGTTGATAATTCCAGCATCTAACCACTTTAAAATTTATTTCTCAACAACTTCTTTCATAACAAGATTTAGTCTCCTTTGAGGATCAGCCATGGGTTTGTAGTTCTCTTCCATATGAAGTCTATGCATACAAATTGAAGGACTAATTCCTTTAATATCAGCAATTGTTCATCCAAAGGCTTTCTTAAAATTTTTCAAAATTTTCATCAACCTTTCTTCTTCTTCCATCGTTAATTTTGAGGGAATTATAACCGGTAAAGTAGAGGAATCTCCTAAAAAGACATATTTTAAATGTTCAGGAAGTAACTTCAACTCAAAAAGTTTTTGAATTGATGGACAAAATGTCCAAAATTTTAGAACTTTCTCGAACATAGTTTCAATCTTCCTTAAAAAGTTCTTCACATCAATTTAAATCCTCTTCTTGCTCGTGTTCCAAATCTTTTTCTTCATATTTTTATTCATAAGTTATATTGAAATGGCATTCACTTAGATATCTTATAATATCCATCCTATAAAATTCATCATCTTTACCTTTTGCAGGATATTTCATTGATCTTGAAATATTGGTAGTAACAGTTTGATCATTGAAGCGCATTGTTAATTCCACTTTCTGCACATCTATCGTTGCTCTTCCTGTGGCTAGGAAAGGTCTCCTTAAAATGATAGGTGTCTCTTTATCTTCCTCTATATCTAATACAATGAAATCAACAGGAAAGATAAATTGATCCACTTTCACTGGGACATCTTCTATAACTCCTTTAGGTTATATTATTGAACGATCTGTTAACTGAAGGGTTATAGTAGTAGGGGTTATATCTCCTAATCTCAATCTTTTGAATATTGATAATGGCATAAGGTTAATGTTTGCACCTAAATCACATAAAGCTTTCCCATAAAATATGTCTCCTATTGCACATGGAATTGTAAAGCTAATAGGATTTTTAAACTTTTAGGAAGTTTTTTCTAAATTATAGCACCGCACTCCTCACTAAATGTAATAGTCTCATTATCTTAAAACTTCCTTTTCCTGTTGAGAATACCTTTCACAAACTTTACATAGCTCGGCATTTTTTCTAAGGCTTCAGCAAATGGAATATTAATTATAAGCTTCTTAAATATTTCCATAAATTTTGAAAATTGCTTATCCAACTTCTGCTGATGAAGTCTCTAAGGAAATGGAGGTGGTGGTTCTTCCAAATCAATTTTTAGTGGAGAAATAGGTCTTTCAGAATCTTTTGGAGCGTCCTCTTCTGATTCTTCAATTTCTTCTCTCTCTACTTCAATTTCTTTTTGAACCCTACCTTCCAACTCTCTTCCGCTTCTAAGTTGTAAATGGCTTTTACTTGTTCATTATTTTGGTCTTTTAGATTTGATTTAGTATTACTAGGAAGTGTTCCTTGGGATCTATTACTTAATGAATTTGTTATTTGCCCAAGTTGATTCTCAATATTTCTAATTGTAGCTCCTTGACTTTGTAATTGATTTCCCATTTGTAACACCACTTCTTCTATAGACAAATTTTTCTCCTTAAATTATGTATTATCATTGAAACCTGGAGGATAAGTAAATCTATAATTTTTATTCTCTTGATTGTTCCAGTTTCCCAATGGATTTACTTGATTGTTCCCCCACTGTTGATTACTACCACCCAAATTGTTATTCCTGTTAAAGTTGGGATGGTTTTTCCAACTTGAGTTATAATAATTTGAATATGGGTTATTCTGCTTGTTATTTATGGAATTCAAAGTTTCTAATGGCTTGAGAATCTACCATTTGGCCTAATGAATTCTCTTCAATCATTGAAATTGGTTGAGAAAAATTCATTCCAAATTGGTCTAATTTCCATGAAATTGCAGCAACTTGATTTGCTAACATAGTAAATGCATGAGATTCATGAATATTGGCTACTTTCTTAGGATTCACCCTCTCAAAAGGCCATTGAAAATTATTGGTAGCTATTTCTACAATTAAAGCATAGTCGTCATGAAATGGTTTTGACATCAATGAACCACCAGTAGCGGCATTGATAATTGATCTAAGAGATCCAACTAATCTTTTATAAAAAGTTTGAATTATTAACCAATCTGGTATAGCATGGTGTGGACACTTTCTTAAGTGTTCTTTAAATCTTTCCCATGATTCATAAATAGATTCCCCCTTCAAACTGATTAAAAGATGTAATATCATTTCTAAGCTTTACAGTTTTTGACAGTGGAAAATATCTAGCAAAGAATTTTTGTGCTAAATCACCTCAAGTTCTGATAGATCCAGGTGCTAAAAAATTAAACCACATCTTATCTTTATCTCTCAGTGAGAAAGGAAATAACCTAAGTATAATGGCATCATCTGATACACCATCGTATTTAAATGTAGCGCACAATTCTAGAAAATTAGCAAGTCATCATCTGATACACCATCATATTTAAATGTAGCACACAATTCTAGAAAATTGACAAGATGTTATCATCTGATACACCATCATATTTAAATGTAGCACACAATTCTAGAAAATTGGCAAGATGTAGATCTTTAGTTGGTGATTCCTTAAACTGATTATTTGATATCATTTGGATAATAGCAGGTTTAAGCTCAAATAAATTAGGCACTATAGTAGGTTTTTGAAAACTACAATGAAGTTCATATACAGTAGGGTCAGCATAATCTCTTAAAGGTCTAAACTCTTGATGAATTTCAGAATTTTGATCATTTTGGTTCGCCATTTCTGTAATTTTTTTAGATTTTTTATGATTTTTAATTTTTTGGTTTTTTTTATTTTTCTAATAGTTCTCTCTAATTCAGAATCGTAAGGCACTAGTCATTCAGAACCTGAACTATGCATATACTAACATAAAATAAAATAAAACTAAACACACACAAAATAAAATACAATAACTTAAATTTTAAATAAGACTTTCTAAAAATATAAATTTACTTTTAAATCAATAGATTCTTTACAATTTTCACTTCTCTTCCCCTGCAACGACGCCAAAAACTTGCTCCCTAATAACTGCTTATATGCAATAGTATAACAATAACTCTGATTATCTTTTTCACTTATATTTTCTTATTTAACAGCAAAACCAAAAATTTGATCCTAAAGAAAAATAAGAATTTAACTTTTAATTTATATGTATTGGGATACTACGTAAATATATGTTTCACTATCAAGTAATATAAGACTTTTTTATTAAGACTTGAATATCGAACCCATAGTATGCACTTTTTAGAAAAATTTCTATTTTTAAAAAGATAATTATTTAAACTAAAGACATTTTCGCCGTAAATAAAGTTTAAATATTTTTGGTAATTTTAATATTTTGACAAAAATAAAACAAACTTAAAAAGATAAGCACTAAATATGAAAATATTTTTCTACTTATCATGAATCAGTAATAAGTATAAGAATTCTGTTGTGGAAGTATGCATATTGTGTTGTTTCAAATAGGAGCAATAATATTCTTTACCCTTACTAAAAATGCTAAAAAGAACATTGGCTAATTTAAAGTTTGAATACTTCTGAAGACCGATTAGGCAAGGAAGATACTAGCTCTCACTCTAGAATTCCCTCGATTTCCTCCACCTATGGGCTAACATCTTGTATCAGAACCTAAAACAATAAACCAAGTCGGGGGCTTTAACCTGTCACTTTAAAGTCCTCTAACTCTACACCCTTCAATGAATATTTTCCTGCACTCAATCATATGAACTACATTCTCATTCATACAATCTCGTGTGATTCTTTCCAATTGTTGACTGAGACAATACCAGCCACTAAATCATATGAATTACATTCTCATTCATACAACCTCATGTGATTCTTTCTAATTGTTTACTGTCAATCATATGAACTACATTCTCATTCATACAACCTCATGTGATTCTTTCCAATTTTTAATTGAGCAATAAACTAAGTTGGGGGCTTTAACTTGTCACTTTAAAGTCCTCTAACTCTACACCCTTCAATGAATATTTTCCTATTTATTTGCACTAAATTATATGAACTACATTCTCATTCATACAACCTCATGGGATTCTTTCCAATTGTTGACTGACATAAGAATTACATTTTCATTCATACAACCTCATGTGATTCTTTCCAATTATTGACTGAGACAATACGCAATTCATCCAACTCATTCGATTCTTTCTAATTGTTGACTGAGACAATACCAGTCCGGTTCTTACATGTTCTCACAATAAATTTTAACCAATTGTTGACTTAGACAATACCAGCCCGGTTCTTACATGTTCTCACAACAAATTTTAACATTATTTCCAAATTTATTTGCACTAAATCATATGAATTACATTCTCATTCATACAACCTCATGTGATTCTTTCTACCTATTTGCACTCAATCATATGAACTACATTCTCATTCATACAACCTCATGTGATTCTTTCCAAATGCACTCAATCATATGAACTACATTCTCATTCATACAATCTCGTGTGATTCTTTCCAATTGTTGACTGAGACAATACCAGCCACTAAATCATATGAATTACATTCTCATTCATACAACCTCATGTGATTCTTTCTAATTGTTTACTGTCAATCATATGAACTACATTCTCATTCATACAACCTCATGTGATTCTTTCCAATTTTTAATTGAGCAATAAACTAAGTTGGGGGCTTTAACTTGTCACTTTAAAGTCCTCTAACTCTACACCCTTCAATGAATATTTTCCTATTTATTTGCACTAAATTATATGAACTACATTCTCATTCATACAACCTCATGGGATTCTTTCCAATTGTTGACTGACATAAGAATTACATTTTCATTCATACAACCTCATGTGATTCTTTCCAATTATTGACTGAGACAATACGCAATTCATCCAACTCATTCGATTCTTTCTAATTGTTGACTGAGACAATACCAGTCCGGTTCTTACATGTTCTCACAATAAATTTTAGATTATTTCCAATTGTTGACTGAGACAATACTAGCCCGGTTCTTACATGTTCTCACAACAAATTTTAACATATGGATAGGCCAAATCTAGAAGTAAATGAAGTACATGGATTTAAATCATCACAACTTCTTCCAACATTAAAGATCAATACTCTCCACAACTTCCATCCAACACTTAATTACTTATCATTTTAAGAAGAAAGATAAAGAAAACTACTCAGAATCCATGGAGAAAACAAAACCACACTTTAGTTTAAAAGTAGAAATCATTGTCAAACCAACAACAAGTCTCAATTAAAACCAAAAGTAGTATAAAGCAAAAGATAAAAACTTATCTCAAGTCCTCCACCAAACTATTAAAGTTCCTTTAAATCTCTTCTCTTTTACAACACTCTCAATGTAAAACCAAAATAAAAAATGATAAATATGTGGTGCCTAAAAATCTCTCCAACTAACTCCCCAATTTTTTAACTTTCAAAACTTTCACAGAACTTTCAGGACCTCTTTTAAAGTCCCAATCTTCCTTCTTTTATAATTCTCTAAAAGGTGTCTTGGTATCTCTTCAAAATGTGTCTTGATATGATGTATTTCCCCAAGAGATGCATCCTTTCGTAATAATTTTCGTCCATAGTGGTTGTAACCACCTATTAAGTCAATAGGTGCCAAAAACCTCTTCAAAATTTGTAAAAATCAAATTTACTCATCCAATAACAGCCCCTGGCGCTTAAGCATGGGGCCTCTGGCGCTTAGGCGTGACCTTCTCTATTTACCTGACGTTTTAGGCACCAAAACACTTTTGCACATTTTTCACCTCTTTACATGTACCTAAAAGAAAAACACAAAAATACCTTCCATTTAAGATCAATATCCCAAAAATATGTATAAAAATGTGTCTAAAAATACTATATATTTTAAGTGTATCATGTATTCCTCCACTAGTCTTCTAAGATAGTCCATAGAAAAGTCCTAAGGCTAGATCCTAGATTCCTAAATAGAATAATCTGAACTTGTCAAAAATGAGGTCAACCAGAGGCTAGAACCTATCCACCATAACTAGCTATTTAGCAACTTACTTTAAGTTAGTCAACATTCTTTATGCTCTCGAGAAAGGGTAAAGAATAGGTATACTCTTATTTAGCCTAAGACTATATTTCAACCTTTAAACATTTGTTACCTACACTGATTATTACCACTTTGCAAGGGGGAAGAACTTTTACATAATTTGATTTTTTCTTTATAAAATTAGTTTAGAATCTCTACATTATCTTTTAGCTTTGAAATAGAATTTGTAGGACTTTAGATATTTTGTTTTACACCTAAACTTGCTATAACATTTCATAGATTAATGCCTGGAGATTCAATAGAGCTTTACTAAGTCCATAAAAAAAGTTTTGGATAAAAAGCAATTTTATCTTCCCTATGGGATCGATACTGAAGTTTTAAAAGAAAATCTTATATTACTTGAAATGATACGTATACTTTCGTAGTACCCCTAGTATGTAAACCATTAATTAAATTCTAAATTTATTACATAACTATTGTACACACTAGCTGCTAAAATATATTGGGTCAAGTTTTTTGTCATCTTTTAGAAACTAAATATCTACATTTGTGGGTTGGGTCAATATCATAATAGAAAGATAATTTTTTTAAATAGGGCTATTAAATACAGAGTCGTAACATGCAAGATAACACGATTCAGATCCCTTGGATCCATATTATAGTCATACTCATGTTGATCCCAAAGTGATAACTCGCCTATCTAGTCGGGCTCACTATCGTGCATGTATGCGAATGCAAATGCAAGTAAGCACACACGAGTGGTGATGATGAGTGTGTTAAAGAGGCAGTGACTTAAGAGGGGTGAGCATACTATGATGGCATTGACTCAAGGAGTAGTGTACTGTGGTGACATCTCAAAGGATGAGCATACCCTGGAGGAATTGGCTCAAGTAGATGTACTATGGAGGCATTGACTCAAATGGTTGGATATTCCTATGAGGCATTGACTCAAAAAGGTAGGTTCAGAGACCAAGGAGGCATAACCCGAGGAATGGGTTCAGAAGCCAAAGAGACATGACCCGAAAGGTGGTTGAGTTGCCAAGGAGGCAATGGTCCGAGAGATGGATTCAAAGACCAAGGAAGTGTGAGAACAAACACTTGAATGCAATTCGAATATGCATGAACAATCAAGCAACAATTCCATGCAAATGCAAGTGTGTGCACAAAAGGAATTGATGTCTACATGACATGAGGATATCATTGGCTAATATGTTAATTATCATGCCTGAAAGAAGCATTACTAATAGCCATGAATATGTAGGGGACATATGTTCACAAGATGCAGAATGAGTGTGTCAGATGTGGATGTCTTGTTACAAGCAATTCAACACAAGCTATAATGAACACTCCATTATGCAACATTCAAATGCAAATGTAAACTAATTGATTGGACCGATGGCAATTGGTTGGGCCACAATGTGACATTGATCGTGTCTGGGCAGCCGGTCAAACTGATATGGAAGGTCGACCGTGTCAGGGCGACTAATCAAACTAATGTGCAAGACTGACCATGTCGAGGTAGCAGGTTGAACCAAAGTGCAAAGCTAACTAGGTCGGAGTGACCATCAAGCCAATGTGTCATGTCTAACGGGCTAAACATGGGATATGGTGGTTTTGGGAAAGGATATGATACCTGGGTTTTTGAAGAGGCTATGATACAAGTCAAATTTTAGGTTTTGATTCATACTTTTCTTCTTACAAGGTTGTGAAAATAAATAACTACTATACATAATTGAAAATCTAAAATTCAGGGTTATAAATCTCTTAGCCATTAGAGTATACCATTAAACAAGGACACATATTTATTTACAATCAATCTATATATTGAAGTATAATAAAATGGAAATACTTATGGAAGCTTCAATAGAGCTCGTCAGCACTGCCTTATCCACCATGTCACTTTTGATTTAGAAGCAAATGAAATGGACATTTTAGTTCAAGTGAGGGATGAGCTAGGAGGCGATGAGCAACTGAGGCGAGCAAACAATGTGAAAAAATAATGATGAGTGACTAATTGGAAAGTGGCGAGGTAAATTTTTCTATTTTATTAAGTGATAGGAATGTAAAAACCTCTATTTAAAAATTCTAATAAAAATTAATTATATTTTTGGTTAAGTACATTTATTTGGGAATTTTGTTCAGTACACTTTATATATAAAGAAGGCTAACTGAGTTATTTTCCAATGCTCACTATTGTTGTCCATGGGCTCTAAATGGATTAAATATTTGAAAGGCCTTTATATACTCACTAATGTGTGTGATTATAAATTATTGTAAACATAGGATTAAAAATCTATTCTCCATGTGTTGGATACTTTTGTTTGTAAAAAAAGAAGAGCATAGCTTTATGCATCATTCACACTTAACATATTTGATATTAACCATTTTCTCATGATAAAAAATTATGAAAAATAATTATTAAATCATAACTAACAAGAAGAGTGATAGTAGCCAAAATAAAATAAAATTATCAATAAATTGTCCCAAGTACACCCCAAGGCAAACACTAAAAAATAAAATAAAATAAAATCCTAACTAATTATGTATAGATTTCAAGGCAATCATTTAAATAAAATCAAATCATTATTCAATTTTATTCAATTTGACTAAAATGAATATCAAATACAACTAAAGAAAATGATAATCCTCATATAAGATTAAGTGTATCATCATGAGTTTGTAGATGTCAATATCCTTAGAATTGGATTCTAAGTGACCATAAAAATTTCACATCATGTGCCTCAATAAAGGCACACAAAAAGGCCCGCTTTCTAGTTGCATGATGATGGCATTTGCTTCCATCATCAAGATCTCATTAATATGCAATTTAATATGAAAAATTCAAATTTGTCAAAGTAAATTACTCGAAAATTTTATCACATTATAAAAATGCATGGTCACTTATTATCACATTATAATACTGTTAGTCTACTTTGAAGAATTCAGATTGTTAGAAAGTAAAATGTTATAAATACTAATTACAAAAATCAAAAAAGTAGAACTAAATTTTGTTAGAGTTAATCAAAGATGAAATATTCATACTTCTCTGACACTGGTCTAGTGATTCGTCGATATTTTTCCTCTGAGTTTACTATGTTGTTCTTGAAAACTAGGGACAAATCCTTCTTAGCCTATGGATAGGTGATAAGAAGGATTGAAAACTTGTGTTATAATTTTGGGGAAATGCAAGGCTTTCCAAGAATCCTTTATTCCATATCAAGGCTACACTCTCTTATTGGCAATATGTATATTCCACCATGTGAATGCAAATTAACCTTCTTATTCTTCTAGTCAACTATTATAAGTTCCTTATCATAACATGTTTTAACCTTCTAATTGGACAAATCAGGAGTAAATTATGATATGGATGTTAAAAAATCAACATTTGAAATCCAAAGCATAGAAAAAAGTATAGAAAAAACACATTGTTCAAAACATCAATTCAACACATGTCATACATCACATAAGTATGAAAAAGAATTAGCTACTATGCATGAGGGATTCAATATAGGGTTTTCTATTAAAAATTTAAAAAAAACAACACAAGAAGGTATATAGAACTCAAACTTGAGTTAATTACCCTGTATAATATGTTGTAGTACTCTTCGTACAATGCAAGCTATTCGTAAATCTCCCTCATACAGGTGCACATAAATCTCTCTCACAAATAACTCTCCACAATTCTCAAAGAAAACAACCAAGAAATCTTCTCCTAGGGAGAACTAATGGAGAAAAATCTAGGGTTTACAAAGAATCGTTTAAAACAAGGAAAAGAAGAAGCCTCCGCAATCAAGAATTCTCCACATGCTTCAATTACATGTTCTTATATAGTTAGAGCTCAAAATTTAACAAGATATCCTTCCAATCTTGTCAATTCATGGAATAGGACATCATGCGTGAAGCGCTACTGCGGGCATGCTGAGCTACAACATGGGCATGCTAGACATTCGCTAAAGCAATGTGCACATGTGGCATATCCATGCAGGGGCTTGGGCCTCCCTCTTTTTAGTGCAAATAAGCTATTGGTCTTTTAACCCCTTTTGTCATCTTTAACTCCCCAAAGCAAGCTTAACACCTGTATTCTGTAAAACAAAACGAAAACACATTTCATAAAGCATAAAATCATCAAAATAAGGAAAAAGTATGGGATTTACAAAGACAAATATCAAAAAATTGATTCACATCAATTAGTCACTGGTAACATGCTTTTGAGATTGCCACTTATAATATTGCATAAGACATTGCAACAAATTGACAATACTAAAATAAAATTATGGGGACATCATTAATTGCTTGATAAATTCTGCACATGGTAACAACCAACTTGTTTATATGTAGCATCGTCACAATATAAATTGATCATAAGAACGAACATTTTTTCCATTATAATTTGATCATAGGATTGAACATTCTTCCCATTATAGTTTGATCATAAGATTAACATTTCTCATCTGTTTATACTAACTAGAAAGATCTTCCAAATAAAAATCACTATATTCTTATGAAGTTAATTTATGATTAAATTTTAGCACAATTAAAATTTTCTTCTAAATTCTAAAAACCTTGTGAAATCGTCCATTTTCTAATGATGCTTATTATTTATGGTCCTCACTCTCTACTATAGCATTATTAAATATGATATTTACAATGTCAGCAAATGCAACACCCATCTCTATTTAAAGGTTGGATGATGCCCATTAACCCCTCCATGACTATTTTAAGTAATTATAACTATTTAAAATGTGCAACATCTTTTTTTTTTTCCATAACATCTCCTATTGTTGAAAGGCAATATAATGTTTGATCACAAAAGGTGATGTGCCATAATTAATATTGATGTAACACAAAAAAAAATATTATGTTCATAATCTTTGATGATGCTATTAATTTTACTAACATATGCTAATATTATATTTACAATCAGGAAGCAAAATGATTTTGTGGCCTTAACTTTGATTTGGCTAATGACTTGAGAATTAGCTTGTACTGATATCCCTCCAATTTTTTAGAGATCAATCACACTTGTAATTAACTTTTATAAAATAGTAATATAAATCCCAAACTTATATTTTTACATACCGCTTTATTTATGAAAAGGTGTAATTTTTTTTAAATATTAAAATAATGATATTTTTAACACTGACATAAATGATTTGAGTGATAAATGTAAAAAATAAATTTTAGGGCTTGAAAATGTAAATACATAAGGATTGGGTGGTATTAATGTAAATGCTCCTTATTTATGCTGCCTTGCTTATACATTAAACATTTTTTTTATGAAGAAAATGTGTTTGCAAAATTTAGCATTGATAATAACTTCAATATGCTACAATCATTTTTGCATTTTACATGTGCTTAATAAAAATTAAATTAAATCATCATAAAATTTGATGATATTTAATCCACATAATTCTTGCATGTTCGAACAACTGTTAAAATTATCTTATTTTCGAAAATTATACAAAATGATAAATGTAAAAAAGAAAATCGGCGGAAAAATGATTCCCTTCCTTGATGAGAGAAGTACATCACTGCATATTATTTAAATCCATTGAAAGCTATCAAGCGTTTGCCTACCTAATTAGTTTCTTAAAACTAAAACTAAACTTCAATGCTTCATCACAAACTACCAGAAATCAAGGTTCAGAGCAGAAGAAATCAATGAAGCCATACAAAAAGCCATGCATCTTTCTTTCAAATTAAATATACAACAGTGTCTGCAATTTATGATCACCATTAACATGGGTTTCAAAAAACATAAAACACCATGGATGGATCTTATACATGTTATAGCGCACACATAGTAAAATCTTGATAATATAAAGCCACAAACCTCATTTCTCAGGCTTTGGTAAGGAGATTTAATACCTATATTTCTTTTCCTTTTTTCTTGCGAGGGAAAATTTCAATACAACTTGATCAGTTCTAGTTGTCTTTTAGACTAGCATTATGTCAAGAGTTAGTAGTTTTGCAGTGACCTTTCTTCATTCAAATAGTTGAGAATTGTCAGCTTGCAGTTAAGGAATCTGATTTTGGATTTGAGTCAAGGAGCTGATGCAGTTTGCCACTGGAGTCCTCATAAGTCTCATACTCCATCTGGTTGGCACCAGAATCAGGGTTGCAGTTATCTATTCTTGATAAGAGATTCTTTACCATAATAGATGGTACCTCTTCGTCAGCTACACTGTCAGATATTATATTTTCTTCCCGACTTAGTTGCACCATTCTCAATTTCTCCTGTAAATTAAAATATGATATCAGATTCGGTCATTAAAGAAAATAGCAGTAGAGGATCTGGAAGTACCATTAGAGCGGAGTTTTCTAATTTAAGTTTATCAGAATTTTTAGTTAACCGAGAAATTTCAGATCTTAGAGTGCTATTCTCAGCAATCAGAGTTCCGACTTTGATGGAAAGCTCTTCAGTTTCAGCCTAGACAAAAAATCATTAAAGAAAAAGAAAACATAACAGAAAAACAGTAGAAATTCCATGGAATAAAGTAAAAGAGAATAATGTCTATGTGCCAATAAAGTAAAATAACGAGTTTTACGTGTATTATTTTATTTCTACGGCATACCTGTCTTCGTAACCTGGATCTTCTAGCAGACTCTCGGTTAGACTGCTTTCTCCTCTCCTGCTTCAACTCCCTATCCTCCTGCTACAATTCTAGAATATGAGAATCGGCGAAGAAACAACATTAATGGGCTGTTTGGTTGAGGTTCTATCTGGATTTATCGCACTGGCTTTATCCAACCAAACATTAAGAAACCGGGTGGATTTAAAAATGTATGAATTTTGTGAATTTGCTAAATTCTATTAAAATCTACTTGAAGCCAAACTGTATCCGTGAAGGTAACCAGCTCCCTATCCAGTACTAATGGAACACAAAGATCTGAAGAACCATGGCTGAATAGAATAATGAACTATTAATTCTCAGACTCAACAAAAAGAGTGAACAGCGTCAAAACATAGCAAATTATTTACAAGTTATATCTGGCTGTTTATATTGCTATGCCAGAGTGTGAAAAGTCAAGGGAAACAAAAAATCAAGAATAAGGGCGAACAAATTGTAGAGACATGTTCTAATTTCTAGTAATAGCCATGGTGAAAATGTTGGCCTAGGGTTTCAAAATTATCTACAAAAAATTTCCACTAGACTCCTTACGGGCAACATCGCTCGCATAGATCACTTGCATGTCCCTATGGCCTCACCGGCTCTCCTGGGTTAAGACTTCTGCTCTTCAATCTACTTTTCAGCTCTAGCCACGGCATTGACAACAACCTAGAAGGCCTACCTCTATAAATAGCTCCTTCTCTAGAACTTGATCTAAATTTTGTTCATATCATACGAAAGGAAGTCATCTTTTCCCAATTAAATCTTATTGCTGGAGCACTGGATTGGGGACTTTCATTAATTGGGCATACTGCTTGTAATTGCACCTTCTATACGTCCAACTTAAAAGTAAAACTAAGCTTCTTACTCTTAGTAAAGGTTATTTTCCTCTTAGAGTTTTCTTGCTTATAAGACCTTGAAAAGGTTTGCACACCAAGGCATTAGTTTTTTAGTGGCAGAACTTTGAGAGAGAGTCTTTGATTAAAAACCTACCGTAGAAGCTCTCTTTGATCCCTATCATGAATAACTTTCCAGATTTTCCACTTTGCCATTAGAACACATCGACTATATTAAAGATTGCTAACAAAAATAGAATCTTCATTGCCAATCAACTCACTACCTTGAAATCATGGACAACTTTTTCATGGGCCTCAATCCTTATTTCTGAGGATCATGATTGATGAGATCTCACTGAACTTGAGTGATAAGGAATTGTTGAGAATTTTAGGGCAAAGAAAAACAAGAATCAACACTAATCCAGAAGAAAACATAAAGAAAAACAAGAATCAACACTAATCCAGAAGAAAACATAAAAATTTAACGAGGTTCGGCAAAAATGCTTACGTCCTCGGAAGCAGAGCGGCGGTTTTTCCTTTAATTCAAANCGTACAATATGTAATTACAAAATTACCCTTGTACCGTACCGCGGGAGCGTTGCCCCGCACCCCCTACCCACATAACAAAACTTCCGCGATTGGACAAATGCTTCCGCTTCACTTCCCTCACGAGCTTCGCTCCACTCCAGCATCTGTCCCTTTCATAGTATATAAGTCATACCTAACGAATCTCCATCTTGGTGAACATCCAGCCCCTTAGGAGAAATACATCAAGGAGTTTTTTACACACCAAAGTAGGTTGGGCTACCATGCTTGTCTAGCAACTGTGAATATTCAACTAGTTCAAGCAATGCAAGAACTTGTTGATAGTAATTGGCTTGGTCAACATATTAGCTGCATTCTCATTAGCATGAACCTCTGGAACAGTATCTCACTAGAAGCAATTAATTCTCTGATCATGTGAAACCTGACATCAATGTGCTTAGTTCGCACATGATATACCTGGTTCTTAGCAAGACAAATGACACTTTGACTAACACAATGCAACTTAACTCCACCTTGCTCAACACCCAGTTCATTTACTAGCCCAGTAAGTCATAAGGCTTCTTAAGCAGCTTCAACTACTGGCATGCACTCAGCTTCAGTTGTAGATAATGCCACAATAGACTAAATTGTTGATTTCCAACAAATCGGTCCTCCACCAAGAGTAAACAAATACCCAGTTGTAGACATTATGTCATCCAAATCACTTGTATAGTCTGAATCCACGTACCCCACAACTGAAGGATCAATCTACTGACTATCAAAAATGATTTCATGTCCTACAATACCTTTCAGATGCCTGAAAATTCACTTAACTGCTTCTCAATATCGCCTTTCAGGTTTAGACATGTATTTGCAGACTTGACTATTAGCATGAGCCAAATCAAAGCAAGTACATATCATTGCATACATCAAGCACCAACCGCGCTGACATATGAAACCTTTATCATATCTTTGATTTTCTTGTCTATCTTCGGGCACTATTCTAAAAAAAGCTTAAAAATATTTGCAAATGGAGTGTTCACAAGCTTTGTTTTGACCATTTCAAAGCTGCTAGCACTTTCTCAACATAGTCTCGTTGAGATAAACATAGTCGTCTTGAGCCTCTATCTTAATGAATCTCTATTCCAAAAATTTTCTTTTTAGAATACAAGTCTTTTGTGTCAAATTTCTGGCTTAATAAAGCTTTCAAACCAAGGACATCATATATATTCTTTGGAGCAATTAGGATATCCTCAACATGCAATAACAGAAATAAAATAAAATCATCATCAAGGCTCTTAACATAGACGCAACAATCATACTTACATTGCTTGCAGTCAATCTGAATCGTGTAGGAGTCAAATCGCTTATACCATTGTCTTGAAGACTATTTCAACACATACAACGATTTCTTTAATCTGCGAACCAGATGCTCATGCTTAGGTTGAGTGCCCTTCTGATTGCTCAATGTAAATTTGTTCCTACAGATCACATTGCAAGAATGCAGTTTTAACATCCATCTACTCCAGATGCAAATTCCAAATAACTACTAATGCAAGCACTACGATGATTGAAGTATGCCTAACAAAAGGAGAAAAAATTTCATCATTATTTACTCCCTTCTGCTGTGAAAATCTCTTTGCTACCAGTCAAGCCTTGAAAAAAACTTTTGTCCTTCTTTTTCTGTACAGCTACCTTTTTTTATACACCCACTTGCACCCAATAGTCTTCTTTCTCTCGGGAAACTGAATTAGCTCCCATGTATGATTTTTCTGCAAAGACTTCATCTCCTCAACCACTGCACCCATCCATTTCTCTTTCTCATGGCTGGTGATAGCTCCCTAAAAAGTGGTTGGATCATCATTGTTGATGAGAAGTGCGCAAGAGACCAAGTCTTCATAACCCAATCTGCTTGAAGTTCTTACATGGGCGCGTCTCTGTCTATCTCTGACTAGATTGTAATTTTGTAACTCATCTGTACTGAAATCACCAGGTGTTGGATTTGAACTTTCAACTCTCTTAGTTGTTTTTAGATTGTTGTTCTAAATTCATCTGCACTGTATCTGAACTGGAACTATTATTCTCTGACTTGATTCTGCTGCAACATGGATTGTTCATTAAAAACGACATCTCTACTGATCATTATTTTTTTTGCAATCGGATCTCAAAACTTGTATTCTTTGACATCTTTCTTGTAGCCCAGAAAATGCACTTCTTAGATTTTAGATCAAGTTTTGATCTTTCATATCCAGGTACATGCACATAGGCAGGACAATCAAAAATTCGTAAGTGATCAAACTTAACTTGACTATCTGTCCATACTTCTTCTGCAACTTTTGATGCTTGATATCCTTAACTGATCGTGACCATTTATGAAAGACCACTTGTATTATCTGAAAGAATATTGTTCATTCTTTAGAAATGGGGCATTATTTGTCCTTCCCCTATATTCTAAATCCTTGTCTGATGATGGTGCTCTGAATTGCTTTTCAAAGATCTAAACTTCGTGACTTGTAGTAAAATGGTCCTTATGTGATTCTTTAGTTCAATAAACACCATAATCCTTCTTCATGCTAGCATTCTCTCATAACATGCTCCAATTCTTTGCGAGAATAGCTTTCATCCGAGGTAGAAAACGGCTCAACCTTCAGTTCAATTAATGGCATGTAGTATAAGGGGTCAAGTTTGGGGATTTTGGGTACTCATGTTTCCCCCCTTCTCAACATCCACTTTAATGCAGTTTTATCTTTTATATTTGATAATAAGAATTGGGTTTTTTTCTGTAGGCACTCTACGACCTGGTCCTGAGCTTCTATAAAAATAATTTGGAAGTACAATTTATGATTGGATTTAATTTATTTTATGAAAATGGAGTAATTTGTCTTTTAAAGATGAAAAAAAAAATCCTTACATGCTCACTTACCTATAGTCTAAGTGGCCAATATATTTGGTTTAATAAATATTCTAAATAATTTATCATGTATCTTAGATGGCATGTAATTAGGGATTTACGATGATGGATAATTCATTGCAGGGAGAATCAATCTAAATTATTTGTCTACCGTACATTATCGATTAACTCTAAAACCCATTCTAGCATTTTTTTGAATTTTTAGCTTAGCCCTTCTTTTTTGTGCTCATAGAGGCTGTTTTTCCTATGGCCGAAATTATTCTTCTTCCAATTATCTTAAACTTGGTACTTGAATTTAGCTCAATTTATCACATTATTTTTAATCGTAGAATTTATTTGCTTATAACTATCCTGGTATTTTAGAAAATTTGCAAGTAAAGAAATAATAAAATTCAAAAGATTCTAAAAGATTCTTAATTTGAATCACTTGGCTATGTTGAACATCGTACAAATTAAGTGAAGCAATATAATTAAAAATTTGAAGTGCACGATGGAACTATCAAATAATTTTATGAGGATTTCTATTGGATGGCTTTTTGGCTTCAAATTCTTTTTATATCACATTATATCTAGCTATTGGTTTTCTTAACACTCTTGATGGCCATCTTATTGGTATCCCATCCTGGTTTGATTTTTAACACCTTGGGGTGACGATGAAGATAAAATGGATATATTTGTTGTCATGATTATTGCCTGACATTATTTCCTTTTGTTTTTGGGAATCTTCTGAGTTTTGACATCAAGAATTGCTCACTTGAATGGCTCCTACTATTTATGTCTCCGGCTCTATTTCTTCTAACTTGCTTTGACCCTTTACTTTTGTTGTGCTTTCTCTGCTCTTCAATTAATTGGTTTTATATTTTTTTGCCTTCTAAGAAAATTGGGTTTTTTATCTTATGGCTTGAATCACTCAATAGATTGACTCCACTAGTGTCTCACGACACATCTCTAAGGTTGAATCAAACCTAATTGATGTAACTTGTTTGATCCTTTTTAGCTCTACTACCTATTTTTGTGCTTTATGGGTTTGTTTTTAGACATTTTTGGTACTCTAAGTTTCATTTATTAAATCATTTTCCTCTCTCCCTCTATCTCTCTCTCTCTCACTACACAATGGAAAAAAAAATGTATAAGAGAGGTCATAGAACCAAAACTACTTACCATTATAGTGGTTGATAGAATTTTTTCATCCCCAGTTTTCGGTTTACTGACATATGAAGACCTTAGATCCGCTCCTGGAATTAAATCAGCTGAAAGAGTAGTATTCAATGAATTTCTTGTAATTGTGGCAGGGGATGTAATTAATCCTAAAGAAATGGTTGGAGCATCTGATGCTGCAAGATATAAAATATTAGCAAGCTTGTTAGCATTCTTGCCACCTAAAAAAAAATGATCTAACTTATAATAAGGAAATATAGAGGGAAGGGGATGAAGAGAGGGGGGGATGATGCGCGTTGGTGGTCAGGGTTGGGGGCGTCCTAACAATGACTTACATATGAACAAAATTATAGCAAATTTATTAACACATTCTATCAAGTAGACTTAGAATATTAGAGAAACAATACAGAAGCAAGCAAAATAATCAAGTTCTCAATTCCATTTATAAACAATGAATTAAAGAGGTTTCATTTAATCGAAAAGAATCATGATAATTTCTTATTTGTTATTAATAAAAAGAGAACATGGAATACTTATAGAAAAAAAGAATAGCATCTTTTAAGTAACTGTTCGAGTCCGAAAAATGTAAATACCAAGTCTCAAGGGTTAAATCAAAATGATACCCATTAGTTTGGAATTTCACTTGGAATTGCCTTGTAAAAGACCACTGGACAAATAAATATTTTTGTTATGTAGCTCTTAACATAAACTTACATCCACTTCTACGCTGCATTTCAATTCATCTTCTTTTCCATTCAGTTTCTCAAAGAATATATGTAACAAAGAAGTGGTGAAGGATCATTGCAAAGGATAAATATTATCACTTTAGAAGGAAACTGAATTAGTGATAACCTGAGTTTGGTATGGCTTCAGAGGATTTATTCCTTTTTCTCTCACTTCCCTGTAAGTTGACATAAGCAAATTAGAGAAATGAATTAAATTTTAAAGAATCCAGCTTAAAATTATATTAAGTGGCATTACTCTAGATCCACTGCTCACGCCACTTCCATAAGTTGAACATTCTGCTTCCTTGTCCCCACTATGAAAGTAATAGTCATAAAGGAAATCATATTTAATTAAGTTAGGAACAAGAAAGAAGGAATAAATGTCAACACCAGGATGTTTCCTATAGCAAAAAAACCTTTCTGTTGATCTGTTTTCATTGCAACCAGCACCCTTAACATTACTATTGCCAATGCATGTAGCAAGCTTATCAAGGACTTTATTATTCTTCACAAAACCTTTCTCTTTGTCTGTTTTGAGAATAGTCGGCACTTCTGGATTCATAGGAGGGGTGATCTGCAAATGACAGCAAAAAAGATAAAATTAATTGATGCAAATGATAAAAATCGCATAAATAAATCAATCATTAGGATTCCGCACATAAACCAAATAGTCTCGCAATAATAAAAGTTGAGTTGAGATCTATTTATGGCAGTGTTTGGCTGCAACTTAGCTTTATGTTATATAGGATTTATTAAATTTGATAAATCCGAATTTATCATAGCGATGCTGCAACAAAAGAGCTCGCAAGTGATGGCTAAATAAATATGATTCGCAATCTGAATTATTAAATCTGGATTTACATCATAAAAACGACGAAACACGGGAAGAGAAGGAAGGAATGCTGGAAAATTGGATTTAACGGAGCGTTGGATTTATTGATTTTATTTTTTGGTGTTTGGTTGGATTTAAGCTAACTCCATGAATAAATCCTATAAATAATATGCTACCAAACACCGCCTAAGAAATGTAAATCTAAAAAAAAGGCCAACTAATCAATTAATAAACAAATAGCTTTGAAAGCAATAAAAAAACTACTAATTTTATTATTTCATTGGTAATTTGAAAAACAAAAGTTACATGAAAAACTTTCAATGGTAATTTTTTGTGAATATTATACACACTCACTAGCTGTAAGTTCTACTTTACAAAACTGTTTGCAAGAATCGTAACCGAGAACTTACATGGATTGCCGAGGGATGTGGGTAAGCTCCACGAGGATAACTTGTTGTGAGTGGTCCTCCAAAAGGTGCTAACATGGGCTGAGAAAGCCAAAATGTAAGCATCGGAATTACTTTGCTAGATGGAATAATTCATGCTAAACAAAAATAATTTTTTACATTATAAGGAATAATAAATAGTTAATCTTAACCATTTATTTGAGCCTTCCATTTTACCAACTCCATGCTGAATGAAAATGTTATACATTGAATTTACTCAAATAGCCATCAATCCATCTGCATCAAGACCTTATGAAAACTAGGATTCATCTTCACCAACATCATTGCCAACATCATTTGCCTTATCCGCTTATCTCCATCTTTTTTTATTGCATCTATTTGAGGGTTTATTCAGCCTATAATTTTTAACAGCCATCATTTATAGCCTTATTTTACTTAGAAAAGTAGGATTCATTAAAATAACGATGAATGCTTCATAAACACCCACAAAGTCGGTGCATAACATAGCCTTTAACTCGAGAACAGACTAAAATATAGATAAACAGAATCTATTAAGATGTCTTAAGAAATTGAATTGGTCAAAAAGTATGATATAAAGATGGGATTATCGAAATCAAACAAAACATTATGCTCATGAAAACGATGTCTGTAGCAAATATTTAGGCGTCAGTGTACGAACAAGGACTGTTTAGAGAAGTATATCAAGTGAATCATTTCTTAATTAAGTGGAAAGTAAAAAACGAAGATCATGAAGTTGTTTGAGGTCCCGATTCCAAGTAAAACTGCATATAATATAGAAACATATGTTAATTGCAAGTTCAAAGAATAAACAGTTTAATCTCTAATTCTATATTTGATATGTCTCTATTTGATTGTTTTTGGGCGGGGGTGAGGTTGGTTCAGAATCAGTTTCTAAAAGTTGTTGAAAGAACAAAACAAGAACTACAAAAAAAAAAGCATCGATCATCCAAATTTCAACAGCAACACGTGAAAGTTTAAAAAATGATCTTCTGCTATTGCTGGACAAGCCAAAAGGCACTGTTTTGTTGTCATTGGTAACTATTTTACAGATTTGTACTCCCAAAACTAAGGTGATAGACTGTAAACTACATATTTCCATGGTAGCATAGTCTACAGCATTCAATGCTTGCTTTCAAGTTCTAGTGAATAGGCAAACCGAGAAGAGAAGTGTATAGCATTAGAAATAGAAATCCATAAATCAGCAGCAGAGCTACCATGACGAATTCAAATACTATTTTTGCAATCTTTACAAAATATTTGTAATTAATGAACATAGTAGCTACCAAACATATTGAGAACATGAATTACCTGTGGATTCCACATATACGGATGAGGACTGTGACCAGGAGCAACTGCAGCACTGAAATAAGGAGCTGGAATCGGAACTCCAGGGCCAAAGTATGCCTAACAATTCAAGAAGGAAATACCTTTAACGAATATATTCAAATTAAAGGTCAGGCCTATAGCAATGCTTCAACATAAATAATAAGTTTTTGTACAAGCAAAAGAATTCCATGAAGTTATAGAATTCCCAACCTGCATGGAGGCCCAATCAAGATAAGGATGAACAGAGAGTTGCTCCTGCCAATTAGGCTGAATGAATAAGTTCAAAAACAACCAAAATCTCAAGCTGTTGGGAACAATCAGAACTAAAAGTTTGTGTCAATCAATGCAGAGACATCAATAGTGTGCTTAGGCCTGATAGATAACAAACTCTCCTGCAATGTATGTTGCCAGAAAGTTATGCAAACGTTATTTTTATTCATTTACTGCAAGATAAAGTAAGGAATGGATTTCAGGAATTTATTACAGCAGCACAAGCCATTGAACTATCTTTACAATGCAGAGAGTTATGTTTGAAATACTTCAATGTTAAAAAGGCTTTCTAGTTTGGTTTCCACAATGACATAATGATGATCCTCCTACATAAAGGCACAAAGTTAAAAGGCATGTCGTGGCAAGCAATAATTCCTATTGTTCAGAATTTTTTATCAACTGAAGTCACCCCTCCAACCATTCTGACATGGGGGTCAGTATGCTACAGAAATATACCTCCTAGAAACTTCTTTAATGTGTGTTACAATTTCACATAATCATCTTATCAATTTGTGTATGGATTTATGAATATTTCAAATGTATCACATGCACTAACGAGCTTCAAATAAGGCAACAAGATTGTGTGGAAAAAAATAAAATAAAGTAAAATAAATATTATAAGTTGCAGTTATGCCCAAATCTATGTATAAACAATGTAAATAACGTGAATATACAACAAGGGTCAGTTTATGTTATAGTTGTTATAAGCACATAGTCATTTTCTCACACCGATCAGACAAATAAGCAGTTAATATTTATCGAGATAAGAAATCACCATTAATTTGAATGCATACCTGCACTATCAAAGATGATTTTTCTGATTGGCAAGACGTAACTGTTTTATTAGTACCCATCGTATTTACTTGCCTTGGAAATCCTTTGTCCTTGGTTAGTTGCGGCTCAACTTCTTTCAAATAGAATAACGATGTTGTTCCAATAAGCTGCAACAATATATTAATTTAAACAACGGAAAAACAAGAGAAAAAGTCCACGTGTCACATTAGATTGAAATATGAAGTAAGAAAAGCAAGGCCACCTATAATTAATTTTTTTAACTTCTGCAATAACAGCATGAGTTGCGAGCACGTTTGTATTGTTTCTTTGACAATGTTATATTGTGAAATAAAAAATGGCATTTCCCTATAAGGGAAAGCAATGGTAAGCAATAACTTTGTTCCAAAATTTTGTAAACTAGCACTCGGATATCCAGCCGTAATAGTGCTTATGTTTCCAGGTTGAAAATGTTTTTTTTTTTTTTCACTTTTATCCTGTGAAATCGAATATATGGAAATTCAGCTCAAAATTAGCCCGAACATACACAAGCTGGCCAACTGATGCCAAAACAGGGGTTTTTAGGAGACAAATCCCTATACTTCTATTTCCATTGTTCAAATGGACATTTCATAGAAAAATGTCTACATATGAAGAATGAGAATGAGAAATTAATTCACAAGTGATTATTGGGCACAAGTTTGTCAAATATTTATGCAGAACTTTTAGCCTTATGACATAGGAGAGCATAAGCCTTAGGGTAATGAAGTCATTTGGACTGAAAAAACCTTCATTATAATACTACTACAATCTATCTATCCATCTGCTCAAAAAAATACAAAAAATAAAAAGAATAATCAAATTAAATTTGAAAACTTTGACTTCAACAAGAAACACAAATGAAGATTCTTTTGCCTCTGTTACAATTACCCATAATTCAGAAGTTCTAGTTGACAAATATAGCTTGATAGCCTGGAGATAATCTATCCCTCTCTAACTTCATGAGTATTAGATTAACGAACATTATGCTCTAACCATAGTAGAAGATTTATTTGTGAAAGGTATAAAAGATTACCCAGCATGTATACTCCATGAGGTTTTAATAAATTGCATAGAAGAAAAACAAGAAAGATACAGAAAGAGCAATAATAAAAATGATGGTGACCAAGAAAGTCAACAAATATGAAACTCCTAAAAAAAATATAGTTATCGTATAGTTGTTATCTTTTTTGAATGTATATGGAGCTTCATTATATATGGATGGAGGTAAATCTAATAGATACTGAAGAAATTGAGTTGTGGCTTTAACATCCTATTTTTTATTCCCTCAAAAAGATGTAGCTAATGAGTTCAGAAGTTTTTAGCTAATGTAGCATCTCAAGAAGTGTTAATCGTACAAATCATACCCCGGTGCGCATGATAGTGAGGCTATATCCTTGCTTCAATCGCATGATCTTTGGGTAATTATAGAGGCAAACGAACCATATTAATAAACCCTCATTTATTATTTATTCAAAAAAGTACAACTAAAATTTTATTGTTGATTTGTTGAAGAAGGTATCCTATCAATTTGACCTTTTCGAAAAGGAAACTAACAAGATTAGCATGCAGCAAGTAGTTTGTATGTCGACTATTTTAGGGAACCTCCGAGTTTCTATGCCAAAGAAGACCAGCAACACCATTTCAGCATATGCCCTCTTCGGATGCAAGGAATCGAGTGAAAGGAATAGACAAGGGTTAAAAGTTCAAAGGAAGTTGCTGGAGATAAATAGTCAAGCGACAAATTGTGTGAATTTCATTATTATCCACTTTTGCTTCACGTTAAAGAATTGATTTCCATGTCCACTACCAATCATTCTACTTTTCAAAACACTGAAATTGTATCATAAATACATAGCAGTTAAGAGCCCAATCATCAGTATCTTCATTAGCTTTTATCCCATATCGGTTGGTCAGACAACAAGCAGTTCGTAGACATCACCTAGAAAAAATAAGAGGGCTCAGAAAGATATGATGAAAAATTACCACTTTGACGAGTAGACATCCTGATATAATAAGCAGGAAAAATGCTTTTATTGGTTCTTATAAAAATGAAAAACATGGTAAAATCAAGTTTCTACGAATAATTTTCTTTGGCTCTCTTTCCAAGTAACACAGAAAAAAGAAAGGTGTTCACGTTTTTTTATTAAAGAATGAACAGATACGTCCTTCCAACGAGATCCAAGGCATGAGATCCACTGTCGCAATACCTAGTAAAAAACGTAAAAAAAAGGACATCTCTACCGCTGTAGTCAGAAAATTTCGTTGCTTGTTTGGAAAACAAGTTCCAACTTTCTCTCGCCCTCTGGAACTCCAAGCAGAAATCCCTCAACGGGACGGAACGTTGAAATTCTCATGCCATTCTCATCAGACACGAATACAATCCAGAAATTCTACAGTTCTGGTTCTTATTTTCTAGTCTCTCTCTTCTCTCTCTCAATATCATTCTGTGAGCATAACCAGTCACTCACTTGATGCTTTTTTACAGAAAAGAAAGAAATTTTTACAAATAATCTTTACAAAGATCAAACAAGTGAAAGAACTCATGGAAGTATAGAGTTGCAGTCAGTAATCAACCATCGAATCAAATATTTCTTATAACAAATTTAGCGAAACAAAAGAGAAAACATGCCAGTAACTTATCAAGGGAAAAAACTGTCAAAGAAACCAGTAAATAGTTTGAAAACAGGGAATTACGAAGTGAGCAATTGTCTTAAGTTGACAGAAGAGGAGATCGACCAGAAAAGCGGAAGCATCGTGCCCTCTACCTTACTAGTTTTTATAAATTTCCCACAAAGACTTCGCGCCGAAGAGAGACAGAGAGGGGAAGAGAGCGGGGAACCAAGGAGCGTGGAGCAATAGATTAGGAAGACGCCGAAGCAGCGAGGTCCAGGTCAGCTGCCACGTCGACATAGACGTGTTCATATAAGGACCCGGCCTACGCAGCATCAAATCATCATCATCATCATCATCATTATTATTATTATTATTATTATTATTATTATTATTATTATTATTATTATTATTTGAAAATAAAATCACCAATCTAATGAAAAAAAAATCATAAACCCCTTTAAAATAATATTCCTTTTAGTGCTAGATCTTCCAGTTCAGCCTATATGGGTGGAATATTTTTTTCTAAATTTTAAATAATTTGAATAATAAAATACAAAAACTTACATTCTTTGTACTTTCTATCATGTAATTAATATTTCATTAAAAAAAGAAATCTTCTTCTAAGGGTCCGTTTGGGGCAGCTTATTTGGTGCGGTGGCGTTTTGAAAACACATCTAGTCTGATTGGGTAAACTGCATTTTGGCAGCTTATGTGTTTTCAAAATGCTGAAAATAGCGTTTTCACACCGCACATGTCTAAACGCGGTGGCAGCTTTCTAGCTGCGTCTGACATTTCTAAAAAAATTAAAATTTGTAATAGCGACCGCACTTAGCTTATCAGTAGATTATTTTTAATCAACTTATCAACAGATTATCCAATAAGTTGTAGCTACCCCAAACAGACTCTAAATTTAGAGAAAACTTAGCAATAAAAAGTAGTTTAGGTTGCTATCTAATAATCAAAGCCAATGAATAGCATTAGAATCAAATCATTATGAATTCCAAGATATTATAGAAGTCAACAGGCAGAAATGAAGCGACATCATACTTTCGCGAGCCCGTGTGGCTTGTTCATGATTAAAGAGATAACTAAATTTTCTTTGGGTTTAATGAAAATTATGAAAGGAATCTTGCAGAATCATTTTAAATGGGAGCCATAATATTTTAGAAAGTGTCATAAGATTTTACACAAATTTATATTCATACAAAAGGTTTAGAGGTCTTTAGAAGATTTGGGATGGTATATGAATATTATATAATTTCTGAAATTCTTTATAATCTTTTGGATACTTCAGAAATAATCTAGACATTTCTAGATTTTTTAGAATATCTTTGCATGCAATGAGTGATAAGTAAGCCTTTCTATTATTTTTTTTGTGTTAAGGTTGCACATTGCATGAAGAATGAGTAAGCTTGCACCAATTGGGAAAATAGTTAGTTGATCTTGGAGCTAAGTCGTTTTGAAGATCTAATTTATGCGTGATAATGAGAGACAAGGATTAAGATCTTGGATTCAAAAGCACTAACGTGAATTTATTGTCACTTGATCAAAGTCATGGCGAGCAACGTGATCCTACAACAACAAAGTCTGAGGGGAAGTCCAAGGACACTATTTGTAGTCGTGATTCATGTTTTTGAATGAAGGTAAATGGCATTGGGATTCAGGTGGGCAAGCAAAACGAGAGGTTGAATAGTTCAGAGAAGGAGGAATTCGTCATCCATTATACGATAGGTGGCCATGAAGCTCTAACTATATATTATTGCCTTTATATGCCTTAAGATCTATCATATAAATATTGATGTTAACAAACATATGTTGAATGTTCTACTATGTATTTTTAAGTGTATATGCCTATAGACATGTGAGAGGGCTATCTTTTTGGACTAACTTATATTTTATATTGGTCTGAGAATAAAATAATGATCCACATACATAATTTGAGCTTTAGTGATAATAATTTGATTGACACATTGGAGTTTACTTCCATGATTTATTTTGTTCACAATTTAATATGTTCTAACATGATTAAAATTTAATTTAGAAATTATTTAATTAAAATGAATATGTTTAAAATATTTCATGCATTATATCTAATTTATCTATACAATATAATGATATTTGAACTAGGATATCAAAAGTAGAAATTTTATTTCATTTTATTATAATTAGAATTTTTAAGATAGATTTCTAATAAATATGAGTTATTAAGTTATTTAATAGTATTTGAAGCTTAATTAATCTATTTAAGAATTGTATAAAAATAATTATATTCAACTTTTGCACTAGCCTCATTGCAAACAAAGCATATCAAATCTTTACTTACTCCCATGGATTCATGGCATTTTGAAGGTGATTTGATACACTACACGACATGCTTTCAAGAAGAATTAAAAATACTATGCTTTTCTTAAACATTATCTTTTTTTTTTTTGAGCTAGCTAGCTATTATTCACCAATTTGGAGCTATTTAAATTTTATTTTACTTTATTAATTTAACTAACTATTTGGCTTGAATACTTAATAATAATTATTAGAATATTTTTATATATTAAAATTAGTTAAAATTACACTTTGATAATAAATAATCTCATTTTCTTCACGTAGGGCTGCTCTTGAACTCTCAAAATTTTTGCACATAAGTATGCTCTTATTCTTTTTTTTTTTTCAAGTAAAACTTTATGGAAAATACATATATTTTTTTGAAGTGCTATGTGATTGTAATGTTATATTTTTTGGTTCGAAATATTTACACACTCAATCAAGAAATCTATATTAGTGTCCTTGTGCTTGTTCTCTTCTTTTTAAAACTTTATCTGTTGCTCTTATACTTTTTATCTTCTACTTCAAAAAAAAATATTTATTTTTAGGTGAAATATTTTTTATCATCTTAATTTAAGTTTTAGACAATTAATTTTCTTCAATCATAAGTTTAGCAAGCAAATTATTTTATTTTAATATAGATCTATTTCATAAACCAAATAGAAATTAATAAATAACCTTACAATAGAGAGTTAAACTATTTGAGCTTAAAGTCATAATAATTTTATTTACAAGAACTAAATATAAATATATTTTATAGGGAGGAAAACTTATATTTCATTTGTAAGTTGTGAGATGACAAACAACATCTTAGAAATTCACCGAAGAACTTGTTATGAGGCCTTTTTTTTTT
>JXCR01146133.1:0-11069 GCA_002079205.1 Phalaenopsis hybrid cultivar
GGTCCGTGCTACTCTCTCGCTTCTTGGTGGAAAATCCCGAGTTCTTTTAAACTTATTATGTTTCTTAATAAGTCATCCTGTAAATTCCCTTATTACTCAGTGAACATTTATGTCTCAATTATGCCTAAGAATAGGGTAATTATCACTTGTGAGTCAATTTAAGAATTATGTGGGTGAAGACCCTTAAAGAGGCAAGTTAGTGTTGTTGGAACACTTCGCCAAATTTTTATCCTAATTGTGCTTGTAGTGTTTGAAAGATGTTCTAATTTTCAATGATATTTACTTTTCTAAGGCTTAGTGGTGTTTCAGGGATGTTTGATTATGTTATGTTTATTTCTCTAATCCTCGTTTAGTCAATTTTGATTTAGCTTAAGTCACCAATAAGCCTTTAAGACCTAGGTGAGTGTCTTAATTAGTTTTCAAAAGGTTAAGCTTAAAGTGGTCAAGATTCATGATTTGGATTTTATTTGAAAATCAAGATAGGGGTATTAAATTGATAAATCATTGACTCCAAAATTCATACCCTTAAGTCCAGGATCATTTAATTTTAATAAACTTCCAAATTTTTAATGATTTAGAAATTTATTAACTTATCTTTTTAGTGAGGAAAGTGAGATTGGTTTCTACCAATTAAACCCCTTGTGTTTTACTTATCAAATAAATTTATTAAGATCAGAGGTTACCCATTTTCCTTCTTTACTTAAGCTTAAATGTTAATTAAGGCTAAATTTCCAAAATTACGCATTTGCCGCTAAGGCTTTAACACTTCATAATTTGTCAAATTCAATTTAAATGACTTTGAAATTTTTATCCTACCTCATTCATCGGTCAATTAGGACATCGGAGGAGAAAATACGATTTTTCAGAATTTAATTTATTTTGTATAATTATTTTCATTGAAAAATAGGATTTTTCAAAGAAAATTCCTAACATGACCAAGGTAAATTCTAATCCTTTGAAAATTTTCCTGGAGATAGACCCAGACTAGAGAAGCCTTTGGACTAAATTTGAGGATTTATTAAATTCTCTGTGATTTATCAGATATATTTTAAGTTCTACGTTATTTAATAAAAATAAAGTATTTTAAATAATGAAAATTAAGTTTTGTATTTTTAAAAAATTTCTCCAAGGTTAGAAAACCCAGAGGAGCAATTTCATATTTTTTTTAATTTTTCTTTTATTTATTGGAATTGTTTTAGTGAAAAACTCATTTTTAGCCTTTAAAAATTTTTTTTAAGCTTTGAAATTCAATATCTTTATTTAGAAAATCAAAAAAAATATTTTAATTATTCTTAAGTGATTAGGAATCAATTTAGAACATTTTCATGAATTTTATTATTTTTGTGTTTTTTAGGAATTTTTACTATTTTAAATATTTAAAATAGGCTAAAAATCAAGTTTTTATTATAAATATTATTTTCTTTTTATAAAATATCCCTAATCATATAGAACACAAAAAACTAAGTTTCATAATTTTTTGAGTTATATTTTGATATTTAAAAATCATTTAAGTGTCAAAAGTGGTATTTATTTATAAAAATCAACTTGAGTTACCAAATGAACTCAAAATATTTTGAAATTTTTATAGTGAGTTCTCTGGATTATAAACCACAGTGGAGATCAAAAAACAAGTCATTTAAATGTTAAAATTTTCCAAAATTAATTTTTTTTAGTGATTTAGTGTTTGTAAAATTTAAGTGCATTTTAAATAACTTGACCCATGGAATTCTTTCTAAGAACTCCTCTAGTCATAGTGGACCTTCCAAAATTTTCTTACAATTTTCTAATCAATATACTAATTTCCATGATTACTTTAAGGAAATAATGTGCAAGATATTGAAAAATATGGATCTCTGTATAGGAACCTCCTATGACTTTGGAAAAATCAAAAGATGTTTCCCTTGACAGAGGCTACAACATGCCAAAATTTCAAGCCAAGGTGATGTATCAATATGCATGGAGAATCAAATATTCGAACAGTGTTTAATTAATGAAACATATTTTTTGCATCAAATGGACTTGAAAATTATTCCACATTATTCTCATCTGTTCACTTAGTAAGAGGGTATTTTTATTTTATTTTTGTAATTTTTCTACAAAAAGTTATGGATTTTCTAAGTTAGAGGTATTCAAAAAAATAGAAAAAGCCCTATTTTTCTATTTAAACCACGCGTGCCACCTCATCCTACGACTGCTCTGAAGGCATGTGTGGCGCGCTCTGGTTGGACACCACCGTCCACGTAGCCGCTGACTCGGCATGCTGTTTATGTCCCGAAGCATCGTCCTGCTTGATCTCCTCCGTCCATTTGATGCAGACTTGATCAAAAGGCTCCCCATCATTGTCCCCGATAAAATGATCCCGTGACCGTCCACACTAAAACCCTAAGATCTCAGCTTAGACTCAACCAAATCACCTCGGGTTTGGTCCTATGGACTCGTCTAAGTGGGACGAACACATCTATATAGTAATCATGCAATTAAATTAAGTCTAATTAAATGGAGAATCGAAATAGGCTCGGGATGAGGTGGTTTTATACCTTTGCTCTGAGAAGTGAAGCTTAAATCAGAGGGTCTTGGCACGCTTGTTATGAGCCAAAGAGGCTAGGGATTGAGTCCCTAGTCTTGGTGTAAAGCCCAGGTATGAATTCGATCACAGCCGGATTTGAGTGTTGGTCTAGAGCTATGGTAGAGGCTCTGTGGAAGGGGGGTTTTATGGGGCTTTCACTTCTTTTACTATTGTGAAGGCGTGGGTCGAGTTAATTTGAGTTTAGGTGGACTGTTGAGGTGTATTGGGTTCTGTCCTGGTTTCCGGCAAGGTTTCAAGCTCAAAATTGAGCTCCGACAGAATTGGTGAGAAAAAAATGGTTGGAATGCACTGAGGAGATCTTAGGGAAGCTCTGTGTGAAGTTTGGAGAGGCCTCACTAAGGAAATTTTAGCACTTCTTCTCATGGCCGTGGGAGGTGGCCTTTTATATAAATGGGGTTATGGTGGCTCTCATGGCCAATTAGGAGGTGTAATCTGGTGCTTAGGTGGAGGACAGAGGAGCTCCATAGTTTGATTTGGATGAGCTGGCCTCTAGGTTTGATTTGGGTGAAGCTCCATGAGGGTGGCTCTCGGTTTTGAGTTTTTCTGGCCACTAGGCTGGCCGGCCGACCAGGGGGAGGTTGCTAGGAGCTCAGGGAACCCAGGGGAATATGTTACATAAATTTAGTGCAATAATACCTAATTTTGGTAAGGATATCTTAAGCACATGCTTTTTTGGAAATAATATCCCTTGATTTGGGGGACCTTAGGTCCATGGCTTGATTTAGGTGGTTTCATGGTGTTTGGACTGGTCACTAAGTCCAACTAATGTATGGCTTGATTTAGGTGGTTTCATGGTGTTTAGACTGGTCACTAGGTCCAACTAATGGCTGTGTATTTGGTGACTTTAGGGTGGTTAGGTCACATTTAGTGCATGGGTCCAAGTGGGTGCAAATGAGTCTTGGGTTTGGTCTAGGCTAGCCATATCAATTAGCCAAATTAGTTGTTGCATTTTGTGTAGGCGATCATAAGGAATAACTTTGGTGAAGGATGAAAGTGTTTTTGGGCTCAATTGAAGGGTCAATTTGAGGGAATTTTGAATTTTAGTCAATTTGGTCATGTTGGGCTAGGCTTGGATCTAGTTTGGGTTAGCCTTCGGCTAAGTCTAAATTGATTGTTTCAAATGGTCAATGGGGACCCTATAAAGAGTTTTCAATATGAATTTGATGCCAATTTAAGGGTTAAGGCAATCAATTGGGTGAAATTTTGGGAACTAGCCAATTTGGGGCTAAATTTGGGAATTTTGGATTTAGGCCAAAAATCAAATGGATATGAGGCTTTACCAAGGCCAATTGATGGTTGATTTTGTTGTGTATGAATGTTATAAATATTTTTCAACAATAATTGGGGCCAATTGACTAGGCTATGAGTTCAATTTGGTGAGATTAGGTCATATGGTCAAAATTGGGGTTTGACTCAAATCAAAATTGGGTTCAAATCATGGACGAGGTCATATGGTCAAAATTGGGGTTTTGACCCAAATCAAAATTGGGCTCAAATCATGGACCAGGTCATATGGTCAAAATTGGGGTTTTGACCCAAATCAAAATTGGGCTCAAATCATGGACCAATAATATGGTCAAAATTGGGGTTTTGACCCAAATCAAAATTGGGCTCAAATCATGGACCAATTTGAGCTTGGATTGGGTCTTATGGTCAATATTGGGGTTTTGACCCAAATCAAAATTGGGCTCCAATCATGGGTCAATTGAGCTTGGATTTGGTTTAATTTGGTCATAAAAAAAGTTAATTTGAGTTTGGGATTGTAATTGGGGTCAATTGAGATCAAATTGATGGACATTTGAGTTGATAAAAAAGTTAATTTGAGTTTATTATTGGAATTGGGGTCAATTGAGATCTAATTGATGAACATTTTAGTTGGATTTGGGGAATTTTGGCCCTTAAAGGCAAATTTAGGGATATTTGTTAAAGATGGTTAAATTGGCCAAATTGGGTCATGTGGTATTTGAGAGAAATGAAATTTGGAATATTTGGGATGTATTGGGATTTTTTGGGAATTTTTGAAATTTTTGGGATTTTGGATTATGGAAGGGTATTTCAGAAATTTGGGGGTGTTTTAAGGACAAAAGGCCTAGATGGGTATTTTGGTATAGTTGAGGTACCAACCATCACCAACAAGCCATGGACCAATGGAAACCCCATTTTGGGTCCTCTACATAGTGGTCTTAGCCAAACCATAGCCCTAGGGCTGGTAGGTTTAGGGGATCATCTACACGAGTATCCTAAAAAGATCAAGGGACCTAGGCTAGAAATTTGAGTTTAGGGTTTTGAGTGATTGTGAGTGCAGATAAGTGTAGTGAGTGTAGTGTGTGCCTTAGCTCCAGACCAACACCTAGGTTCTACCTTAAGTTCCAACAGTCCTAAGGGTGGCTCATCTTGAGCTTCCCCCATAGTGACCCCACCTACTAAGTATTTAGAGGTAGAGACCAACATGTGGAACTTCAAGTGAGTAGAGAAGAGTTTGGAATTTCTAGTGGTGAGGGTGCCATTTCTAATTTTCTAAGAATAGTTAATAGGAGAGTCATATGGCTAGTCATTAGGCTAATAAAGAGGAAAAACTAAACCTCAACCAAAAGTGAGGTCAACAAGACATGAAACCATTTTCACATTATTCTCCACTATTCATTGAGCATGAGGGTATTTTTATTTTATTTTTGTGATTTTTCTGCACCAACATATGGATTTTTGAAGTTTTAATATTTAAATAATCCAATAAAAACCTTATTTTTCTATTTAAACCATGTTGTGCCACGTAATCCTTAGCATCTCCAAAGCCTCCACTTAGTGTCTTGTGGTTCAGCGCTGCCATCTGATTCACCGTTGACTCGGCCCGCCGTTCATGCACCATCCGAGAGTTCGACTCAATCTCAACTATCCAAATGATACACGAGCAATTGGTCGGCATCCGTTCATCGTCCCCAAGTCCTTCAATCCGTGAACCATCCACCTTCTAACCTTAATATCTCGCTTGATACTCAACCAAATCTCTTAGGTTTTGTTTCTATAGATGCGTCTAAATAAGGAGAATACATCCATACGACTAATCAAGTCTTAAATTGAGTCTATGAACATGGAGAATCAAAATAGGCTTGGTTTGAGGAGAAAATTGAATACATTTTCCCAAGAGGTTTTGCCTCAATTGGGTGCCTCCAAAAGCTTTAGTTGAGTCTAGAGAGCTCCTGGATGAAGCCTTGGGTCGTGGTGAATTGCTTAGACCCAAATTCGATCGAGACCAATTTTGGGTGTTAATAAAACTTTATGCTAGGGTGGTCTGGTGACGGGGCTTTTATGGGGGATCTTTTTCTTTCACACAGGGATGGTGTGGGTGCAATTAATTTAACATTGGTGCATTGTAGAGCTGTGGAGAACTATGTCCTGGTTCAAGCTAATTTTTTAACTTCAAAATTGAGCACAAGCAGTGGGTTTAAGTAGCTGAAAACAAAGGGCTTGCACTCAAAGAGGCTAGGAGCAGCTCTACAAACATTTTTGTAGGGTCTCCTTAAGGAATTTCAACAACTCCCCTCTTGATCATGAAGGGGGCATTTAAATAGGAGGGGCCATGGTGGCTCTCAAGCCAGGCTAAGGTGGTTGGGATGCTCCCTAGGTGGAGGGAAGACAGGATCCAATGGCCAATTAGATTGGTGCCACTTGTATGGTTTTCATTTTGGGTTTAATTCATGGTAGATCTTTTGGTTTGGATTTTCTAATAGCCAAAGTGGCCGCACGGCCAAGGAAGGGTCACAATCTGGCTCAGGGAGGTCAAGGCTAGGTCATGGTGCAATCAATTTGGGGTTGAAATGTGTACATGTTACTAATTGAAATGGAAGGGGCATTGGGTTAGGTTAGGTCAACCATGGATCTAGCACCATTGGAATGGGCTTGATTGGCTACCCATGGCTGACCAAGGTTAGGTGAGCCACCTGAAATGGTGTGGAGAAGTCCCCATCTGTTTGATTTGGTTAAAAATGGATTAGAGTATATCATTAAAAGGGTTAAAAAAAATTTTAGTGGATCTTAAAAATGTCCCCTCATAGCTCATATGGCTCTCCTATGGCTTGAGGATGGCTTCATGGCTTGTTCTTAGCTTGGTCAATTTACTTGAGAAAATATTTTTAGATTTTATGGGGTATTTTGATGGTTTCTGTCATGAGGCTTAATATGGAAAGATTTTGGCATGAATTGGAAACTTTGGGATGATTTTGATTAAATGGATGATGAGGAGAAAAATTTTCATGTGGGCTTCTAATTGAATCTTGGGCTTTTTTAATGACTTACGGGCTTGCACTTTTAGAATTGGAGTGAATTTGGGCTAAAATTTGGATTAATTAAATGTTTAATTTGGTGTAGGGAGATGTCATGAAGATTTTTTAAAGAGTCTCAAGTAATTTTGAATTGAATTGGAAGGCCAATTTGGGGGGATTTGGACATAGGGTCAGCTTGGGGATTTTGGGTTAGACTTGGTTTTGGTTTAGGCTAGAGCTTGTCCATGGCCTAACTAATGGTTTAATTTGGTGTGTGTGATTTTCATGAAGTTTTTGGCCTTCTCATGGAAAGAACATATTCTGAGCCGAAGAAATGGATGCGAGGAAAAGGAAGAATCACCATCCAGTGCAGATGTTGCTACAATTTTACAAACGACAGACAGGGGAATCCGCTTGGGATCCTCAGAAATGACCAGGTGGATCTGTTACCTCCGGTGATAAAGTGGATGATAAAGAGAATGGTCAAGTGGAATATCTTACCCCTCACTTGCATTCCTAACAGTTGCATCATCAATATTTACGAAGAAGGTGACTGCATTCCTCCGCACATCGACCATCATGACTTTTATGAGGCCTTTCTGCACGGTCTCATTCATGAGTAAGAGCAATATTTTGTTTGTTAAAGAAATCGATATAATCGGCCCTGGTGAATTCAGAGGAGCTATGGAGATTCCTCTTCCAGTTGGTTCAGTACTTAATCTCAAGGGCAACGGTGCAGACGTGGCCAAGCACTGCATACCAGGAGTACGACACCGTAGGGTGTCTGTGACCTTCCGCAGGATGGATGACAGTAAGATACCATATGGATTCCAGCAAGACCCAAAGTTGGAGGAACTGTTTCCTTACGAGTTATGAGAAGGTTGTACCTCTGAATACATGCAAAGGGAACTTTTATCCTGGAGCATGACTCAGAAGGTCTGCTTGATCAAGAGCTCGATATACCAAGCGCAGAGGACTCACTTGCTTTCTTTTAACAAGCATGACATGTATCTGATGTAATCAGTCCACGATGTACTCTCTTTGAGGCATTAGCCTATATTTGATCTTTAGTATCTTTATTGAAGCAGATTAATGGAAATTTCTCTCAAGTTGTGCCTTTTTGTCAATTGCCTTTTTGTGCGATGGATTAAAGCCGCGAGCCATGCAATGGTTCAGAGCTCCAATGAACAAAGAACGAAACGACAAATTTTCAACAATAAATAAAACACAAATAAAAGATAATTGTAATAAATAAATAACAAAACAAATTTCTTTTGAAAATCAACCAATTGAAATTAAAACTTTAAAAATAAATTTTGAAAAATTAAATTGTCATAAAACAATAAGAAAATAAAACAAACCTGTCGAGTGGATACTTCCGTTTTCGGGATTTCCTACTCTTTGTGCGCGCAACACAACCATCGTTATTTACACTAACTCTCTACACATCCCTGCGGAATTTCACATTCTGCAAAAAATCTCACAAAGTTTCACAATTTTTTTTTCTCACCAATGTCAATCTTCATAAATTCTACTAGTTTCCCACGAATTCGAAACGCGAAATTCTAGAGGTTGAGGATTCACATCTGATTCTGCGTTGCTTTAAGAGCTCATCCTATTGCAATCTTTCAAATTAAATTCTAGAGGTTGAGGATTCACATCTGATTCTGCGTTGCTTTAGGAGCTCATCCTATTGCAATCTTTCAAATCAAATTTTAGAGGTTGAGGATTCACATCCGCGTTGCTTTAGGAGCTCGTCCGATTGCAATCTTTCAAATCAAATTCTAGAGGTTGAGGATTCACATCTGATTCCGCGTTGCTTTAGGAGCTCATCCTATTGCAATCTTTCAAATAAAATTCTAGAGGTTGAGGATTCACATCTGATTCTGCGTTGCTTTAGGAGCTCGTCCTATTGCAATCGTTCAAATCAAATTCTAGAGGTTGAGGATTCACATCCGATTCCGCGTTGCTTTAAGAGCTCGTCCTATTGCAATCTTTCAAATCAAATTCTAGAGGTTGAGGATTCACATCCAATTTCGCGTTGCTTTAGGAGCTCATCCTATTGCAATCTTTCAAATCAAATTCTAGAGGTTGAGGATTCACATCCGATTCTGCGTTGCTTAAGGAGCTCATCTTATTGCAATCTTTCAAATCAAATTCTAGAGGTTGAGGACTAACATCTGATCCCGCATTGCTTTAGGAGCTCATCCCATTGCAATCTTTCGAATCAAATTCAACGATATTCTTGAGGTTGAGGAAATAAGCCCTTCGATTAATTCAAGACATCTTATTCTCACTTTTGAATCAGTCCTACATTGCTGATTCATTACATTCGAGGTCGGTCCTTACATTTCAACACTTTCTTTTTAGAATTGACCTACATTTCAATTCTCATTTTTGAATCAGTCCTACATTGCTGATTCATTACATTTGAGGTCGGTCCTTACATTCCGACACTTTCTTTTAAGAATTGACCTGCATTTCAATTCTCATTTCTAGATCAGTACTACATTTCTGATTCTTTACATTTGAGGTCGGACCTTACATTCCGACACTTTCTTTTGAGAATCTTAAATTCTGATTCTTCACATTTGAGGTCGGACCTTACATTCCGACACTTTCTTTTGAGAATTCAACATTTCTGATTCATTACATTCGAGGTCGGTCCTTACATTCCGACACTCTCTTTTGAGAATTGCTTACATTTCAATTCTCATTTCTGAATCAGTCCTACATTGCTGATTCATTACATTTGAGGTCGGTCCTTACATTCCGACACCCCTCTTTTGAGAATTGACCTACATTTCAATTCTCATTTTTGAATTAGTCCTAAATTGCTGATTCATTACATTCGAGGTCGGTCCTTACATTCCAACACCCTCTTTTGAGAATTGACCTACATTTCAATTCTCATTTTTGAATCAGTCCTAAATTTTTGATTCTTTACATTTGAGGTCGGACCTTACATTCTGACACTTTCTTTTGAGAATTGAACTACATTTCAATTCTCATTTCTGGATTAGTCCTACATTTCTGATTCTTTACATTTGAGGTCGGACCTTACATTCCAACACTTTCTTTTGAGAATTGACCTACATTTCAATTCTCATTTCTGGATCAGTCCTACATTTCTGATTCTTTACATTTGAGGTCTGACCTTACATTCCGACACTTTCTTTTGAGAATTGACTTACATTTCAATTCTCATTTCTAAATCAGTCCTACATTTCTGATTCATTACATTCGAGGTCGGTCCTTACATCCCAACACCTTCTTTGGAGAATTGAATTACATTACAATTCTCATTTCCAAATCAATCCTACATTTTTGATTCATTACATTCAGGGTAAGCCCTTACACTCCGACTCTCTCTCTCTCTCCATCTTTTTGAGTCAATATTTAAATCTCAATTCCTACCTCAGGGTCAACACTTACATTTTGACTCCCATCCTTTGGAAATTTTTGAAATTTTATAACTTAAAAATTCACTCTCCAATCCCCAGCGAGAGTCTCTACTCCTTGATCTCAATCAAACGATCACCTGTTAATTCCCAAGCAGAAACAAATCACACACACAACTCTACGCATACTTTCATGTCTGCTGACTTAGGAGTTTGTATTGGTTTTTGTTGATCTCGACGGTCAACGTCAATAAGCGCAGTGTGCTCGCCCAGCACACCACACCTATTGGGGGTCCATTTGTTGACCTCATTTTTGGTTAAGGTTTAGTTTTTCCTCTTTAGTAGCCTAAGGTCTAGCCAAAGGACTTTTCCTATTGACTATTCCTAGAAAACCAGACATGGAACCCTCACCATTATAAATTCCAAACTCTTCTCCACTCAACTTGAAGTTCCACATGTTGCTCTCAACCTCTAAATACTTAGTAGGTGGGGTCACTGTGGGGGAAACTCAAGATGAGTCACCCTTAGGATTGCTAGACCTTAGGGTTGACCTTGGGTGTTGGTCTGGAGCTAAGGCACTCACTACACTTATCTGTACCCGCAATCACTAACAACCCTGAACTCAAAGTTCTAGCCTAGATCCCTTGATCTTTTGGGATACTCATGTAGATGGTCCCCTAAAACTACCAGCCCTAGGGCTATGGTTTAGCTAAGACCACTATGTAGAGGACCCAAAATGGGGTTTCCTTTGGTCCATGGCTTATTGGTGATGATTGGTACCTCAACTCTACCAAAATACCCATCTTGGCCTTTTACCCCTAA
>JXCR01146133.1:15611-73254 GCA_002079205.1 Phalaenopsis hybrid cultivar
AGTTTCAAAATATTTTGAGTTCATTTAATAGCTTAAATTGATTTTTAAAGATAAATACCACTCTTAAAACTTAAATGATTTTTTAAAAAACAAAATATAACTCAAAAAATTATGAAACTTAGTTTTTTGAGTTCTCTGTGATCAGAGATGTTTTATAAAAATAAAATAATATTTAAAATAAAAACTTAATTTTTGGCCTATTTTAAGTATTTAAATAATTAAAAATTCATAAAAATTACAAAAATAATAAAACTCATGAAAATGTTCTAAATTACTTTCTAATTATTTAGGAACAATTAGAATATTTTTCCTGATTTTCTAAATAAAGATATTGAATTTTAAAGCTTAGAAATAACCTTTAAAAGGCTAAAAATAAGTTTTTCACTAAAATAATTTCAATAAATCAAAGCAAAATCTGAAAAATTTAAAATTTGCTCATCTGAGTTTTCTGACCTTAGGGAGATTTTTCAAAAATATAAAACTTAATTTTCACCACTTGAAATATATTATTTTTATTAAATAGTCCAGAACTTAAAATAATTCTAGTAAATCACAAAAAATTCAAAAAATTATGAAATTTGATCCAAAGGCTTCTCTAGTCTAGGTATACCTCTAGTAAAAAATTCAAGGGATTATAATTTACCTTGGTCAAGTTAGGAATTTTCTTTGAAACATCCTATTTTTGCATGAAAATAATTATATAAATTAAATTGAATTTTGAAAAATCACATTTTCTCCTCTGATGTCTCAATTAACCCATGAATGAGGTAGGATATAAATTTCAAAGTCATTTGAATTGAATTTGACAATTTATGAGGTGTTAGAGCCTTATGGGCAAATGTGTAATTTTGGGAAATCTTGCCTTAATTAACATTTAGGCTTAATTCAAGGAGGGAAAATGGGTAACCTCTGATCTTAAAAATTTATTATTGATGTTTGAAACAAAGGGGCGTGAGGGGAATGGGTAACCTCTAATATTAATCAATTCACTTGATGTTTGAAACACAAAGGGGTTAATTGGTAAGAATCAATCTCACTTTCTTAATTAAGATTGATAAATTTCTAAATTATTAAAATTTGGAAGTTTATTCCAATCTCACTTTCTTGATTGGATAAAAAAATTTCTAAATTATTAAAATTTGGAAGCTTATTAAAATCAAATGATCCTAGACTTAGGGATATAAATTTTAAAGTCAATAATTAATCAATTTAATACCCCTACATGATTTTCAAATAAAATTCAAATCATGAATCATGACCACTTAAGGCTTAACCCTTTTCAAAACTAATTAAGACACTCACTTAGGCCTTAAAAGCTTAGTGGTGACTTAGGCTAAATCAAAAATTGACTAAAAAATGATAAGAGAAATAAACATAATTATGTCAAATATCCTTGAAACACCACTAAGCCCAATTAGGATTAAAATTTGGCTAAGTGTTCAAATTACACTAACTTGCCCCTTTAAGGGTCTTCACCCACATAATTCTTAAATTGATTGACATCAATGTTCACTGAGTAATAAGTGTATTCACAGGATGAACTATTAAGCAACATAATAATTTTAAATGGACTCGAGACTTTTCACCAGTTGGTGAGAGGGAGGCATGGACTTGCTTCCCCCTCCTAACTTGTTGGATACCTCAGAAGGCCTATTAAACTTAATATTCTTTGCTCAGAATCATCCTTAATTAAACTTTTAAGGACTCACCAAAATATGACATAGGGTTAGGAAAACCACCAGAACTTACCTTTTCTGCTCTTCATAAATTTCCTTAACATGCATTTTAAGTTTCAGGTGGTGGAACGAGAAGACTCGTCAGGTACACTTTTACAGTTTTTCACTTTCTTGTACTTTCATACTGTACTTTTATGCCTGCAAATTTGCATGCTAAACAAAGATGTCACCCTGCATGAAAACTAAAACCATCAGAATAGCCACATAACCATAACCATACCCAAAACAAAAATTAAAAATCAACTAAGATAAAATTCACCGCCATAACATTCAAAATATAAAACAACTCAAAATTTAATTACAAACATCACACAAAAACACAACTTCAACTAAATTAAGACGTCTCTATCGGATGATCGGGAAACCCTCGAAGGAGGTAACCTACGGTTGCTAACGATGCTTCCCACAGTTTAAATGAAATTATGGAACTCATTAAGTTGGGTTTGATAAGTTCATTTGGACTAAGTGAATCCAATAGAAAATAGTTATACCGAATGAGGGAACCGTAGGATCCTAACCGGTGTCACTCTAATCAACTTTAATATGCCCTCATACCGGAACGTGGGAACCGTAGGATCCTAACCGGTGTCGCTCTAATCAACTTTAATATGCCCTCATAAAATTTAAGGTACCGTAGGATCCTAACCGGTGTCGCTCTAATCAACTTTAATATGCCCTCATAAAATTTAGAGAGAACCGTAGGATCCTAACCGGTGTCGCTCTAATCAACTTTAATATGCTCTCATAAAATTTATGTAGGATCCTAACCTGTGTCGCTCTAATCAACTTTAACATGCCCCCATAAAATTTAAAGAACTAGATCCTAACCGGTGTCACTCTAATCAACTTTAATATGCCCTCATAAAATTTAAAGAACTTCACCAAACCGGTGTCGCTCTAATCAACTTTAATATGCCCTCATAAAATTTAAAGAACTTCAAACATACTAATTGGTGTCGCTCTAATCAACTTTAATATGCCCTCATAAAATTTAAAGAACTTCAACCATAGGGACTGGTGTCACTCTAATCAACTTTAATATGCCCTCATAAAATTTAAAGAACTTCAACCATAGGGCCCACTGTTGCTCTAATCAACTTTAATATGCCCTCTATAAAATTTAAAGAACTTCAACCATAGGGCCACCTAATTTGACATTATAACTTGACACACTTGAAAACTCAAACTCATCGCGGCGAGGAGCTTGGAGCTAGCATGCGTTATAACATGGCACACTAGATAACTCAAACTCGTCGCAGCAGGAGCTTGGAGCTAGCTTGGTGGGCAGCAGACGCCCTTATAAAATTTAAAGAACTTCAACCATAAGGCCACCTGATTTGATATTATAACTTGACCATACCCCCATAAAATTTAAAGAACTTCAACCATAGGGCCACCTGATTTGATATTATAACTTGACACCACTAAGAATTAAAGAACTTCAACCATAGGGCCACCTGATTTGACATTATAACTTGACACACTAGATAACTTAAACTCATTGCAGCAGGAGCTTTGAGCTAGCTTGGTAGGCAGCACGGCCATCTTCAACAGCAAAACCTGTCTTCCCCAGCTAAAAAAATCTTCCTTCCTTAGACCCAAATAACAAAGCCATAGGACTTCGAGGTTGCTTGCTTATGCAACGTAAATCCTCACCTTATCTGTTTGCATAGCCCTGCTATACAATATAAGCCCTATCTCATCTTAGGAGTCCGAGGTTGTCGTCTGTCATGACCTAAATCCTCACAACTTCCAGGCTATTTGTGTGATCATTTTACACGAATGTAACCCCTAACTAATAAAATTGGCAGGATGAAACACCTAAATATTTCTCCTCAAAACTGAAGCCAAANTATTAGGATAGCTTGGGAGGTCACCCAGTTTCTCCTCTAGGATCCATGACATCCCTTAGTTCTTCCTCCTTTGGATTCTACAATAAAATGTTCCAAATNATTCTTCTTCCTTTGGATTCTATAATAATGTTCTAAATTTGAGTCAATCCCATTTCACACCTCTACGTCCGGTCTCATTGAAGAGTCCTACCCTTTAAAATTCCTTGAAGATAATACTTCCTGATTTTTATCGAGAGTCTTCTTAAGTAACTTTGGTCATTTAAGATGTAATTAACTATAGGGGCTTGCNTTCCCTGAAGATAATATTTTCTAATTTTTATCGAGAGTCTTCTTAAGTGACTTTGGTCATTAAAGATTTAATTAACTATAGGGGCTTGCCCTTATAGGAAGCATGTCCGAACCCAACATAATATAAACCCTATTTAATCANTCTACAACAAAATGTTCTAAATTTAAACTAATCTCCTTTCACACCTCTACGTATGATCTCATTGAAAAGTCTACCCTTTGAAACTCCTAGAAGATAATATTTCTTGATTTTTATCGAGAGTCTTCTTAGGTGACTTTGGTCNAATGGGGTCAGTTTGATTTCATACTTCAACGTCCTTTCGAAGCGGGCGACGAGATTTCGATTTCAGCGACCGACAGCTTCTTACGGGCAACCCCACAAACCATCCCCAAAATAACGCCGACAGGCTTAGATTGTACAACAAAGCTATATAAAGGCCTAAAGATAAGGTGAGAGTTTATGTTGCATAAGCAAACAAACTTGAACTCTTATGGCTTGTTTGTTTTAGTTCTAAGGAACGAAATTGGATTAGCTGGGGAAGACATGTTTTTTTGTTGAAGATGGTCGTGCTGCACACACCAAGCTCCTCATCATGGTTAGTTTAAGTTTACTAGGTTATTAAGTTATGATGTCAAATCAGACGACCCTATGGTTGAAGTCCTTTAAATGTTATGGGGGATTTTAAAGTTGATTAGAGTGACACCGGTTAGGATCCCACAGTTCCCTCATTCTGGTACCACTATTTTCTATTGGATTTATTTAGTTCAAATGATTTTACTAAACTCAACTTGTTGAGTTCAATACTTTTATTTAGACCGTGAGAAGCTTTGTTAACAACCGTAGGTTACCTCCTCTGAGGGATTCCCGATCATCCGATAGAGACATCTTAATTTAGTTGTAGNTAAACCAATCCCCGAAATAATTGCCGACAGTAATTTGGCAATTTTTGGTGATTTTCGATAATTTGGGTGTTTTCAAAAGGTTTGAAATATTTTTTGAAAAATTTTGGGTATTTTGGATAAATTTGAGAATTTTGGCTAAATTTAGGGTTTCAATCGTACTTGGGTAATTTGGGGGAGTTTAGGGGCAAAAGGTCAGGATGGGTATTTTGGGTAAGATTGGGGAACTAACCACCAAAAGTAAGCTATGGACCAAGGGAAATCCCCTTTGGATTCTTTATTTACTGGTCTTAGCTAAACCCCAACCTAGGGCCGGCAGGTTTTGGGGACCATCTACATGAGTATCCCAAAAGTATCATGGGATCAATGTCAAGAAATTTTGGGTTTAGGATAGTGAGTGATTGTGAGTGAAGTGAACCCTAAGGTCAAATAGCCTTATAGAAACTCTCCATAAGCTCCCCTATAATGACCCCACCTACTAAGTGCTATAGGTTAGGACTAATATGTGAAACTTCAACTTGAGTAAGGAAGAGTTTAGAATTTCTAATGGTGAGGGTTCCTTTTCTAGTTCTCTAAGAATAGATAATAAGAAAGTCCTATGGCTAGACCTTAGGCTACTAAAGAGAATGACTAGACCTCAACCAAAAATGAGGTCAACAAACATTTATCTAAACCTTATTCTCAAATTAAATCCTTTGTAGTCTTTCAAAGAAAGTAAAGGAAGAAGAAATCTCTCACTTCTCTTCCTCTCAAACACTTCTTAGAGAAGAATTCACACTTTAACTCACCANATTGTTTTTTTTTATGTTTGTGATTAAATTTTGAGTTTTTTTATATTTTGAATGTTGTAGTGGTGAATTTTATCTTGGTTTGATTTTAGTTTTAGTTTTGGTTTTGCGGCTATCCTAGCAGTTTTGGTTTTCATGTAAGGTGACATCGTTGTTTAGCATGAAAGTTCATATTTTTGTTATACATTCAAGTGAGTAAGTACAGTAACGTACTAAAAAAGTATGAGAAACCAAAAATGCAAGTAAATAAATCACAATAAAAGCGTACTTTGATGGTCTTCCCGTCATCTCCAACTGAAACTCAAAATGCATGTAAGGGAATTTTATGTAAAGTGGGAAAAACAAGGGCCCTAGATTATATCTTGGTGAGTCCTTAATGGTTTGATTAAGGATGATTTTATTAAGCAAAACAGATCAAGTTTAGTAGACCTCTGAGGTATCCAGCAGGTCAAGAGAAGAAGGCAGGTCCATGCTTGCCCCTCGCCGCCTGGTGAAAAGTCTCAAGCACATTTAAACCTATTATGTTGCTTAATAATCCATCCTGTAAATATTTCTAGTGTTCAATGAACAGTGATGTTACATTATGCCTAAGAGTAGGGTGATTATCATTTATCATTCAATTCAAGAATTATGCAGGTGAAGACCCTTAAAGGGGCAAGTTAGTGTTATTAAGACACTTAGCTAATTTTGGTTTTAACTTGGGCTTGCTGTGTTCAATTTCTAGTTACATTCACATTTCTAATCCTCAGTTAATCAAATTTGATTTAGCTTAGTGACATTGACTTTTTATAGGCTTAAAACATAAGATAAATATGGACGTAATAAATATTCAAGAATTGTAAAGTCACACTTATCAAGGCAAGTATACGTATCACTCAAGAAATATAGGGCTCTAATGGAGTCCTAAATATCGATCCCACAGGGAGTGGTTTAGAACTGCGAACTAAGATTTTTGAAAAGTAATACTTTAATCACAGCGGCGAAGTTCAATTTGCTTATCCGTCACTAATAGGCAATTGAAATAAGTATGTAATTTTAATAACTATTAAATAACTAATGATACCTATCACTAATAAGCAATTGAAATAAATATGTAATTTTAATAACTCTTAAATAACTAATTATACTACATTAATAGACAATTGAAATAAATATGTAATTTTAATAACTCTTAAATAACTAATTATACTAATAAATTAATCAATATATAAGAAAGCATCATTCTCCTTGTCAAGAAATTATAGTGAATGGATAAAGTGAATCAGTTCTAATTTATATTGAATCATTCTCCTTGTCAAGAAATTATAGTGAATGGATAAAGTGAATCAGTTCAAATTATATTGCGCCAAATAGGAGCATACCTATTCTTTACCCTTTGGTCCGGGCATAAAAAACATTGACTAATCATTTGGTCCAGGCATAAAGAACATTGACTAATCCTATGCTTGGTTACTGATTCTGCGGCTAAATATTCTTTACCCTTTGGTCCAAGCATAAAGAACATTGACTAATCCTATCAAATAGGAGCATACCTAATCTTTACCCTTTGGTCCAAGCATAAAGAACATTGACTAATCCTACGCTTGTTTACTAAATCTGTGGCTAAGCTGGGAGGATATAGGCTCTCACTTTGGAGCTCTCATGTTCCCCTCACCTGAGGGCTAACATATACACTTCAGCACCCAAACGATAGGACCGAATTAGGGATTTTAGTCTGTCACTCTAAAATCTCCAATTCTACGCCCGATAATAATATTTCCCTATTTATTTGAACCCAACCTCCAAAGGCTTTGACCTCTCTAAATCTTTGATGTAATCTTCACTTTAGTTGTAAAAATCAACATATTTTAACAAATCAATTGGCCAGATTGAAAGTAAATTAAGATCGAAGTGAAAAGATCATCACTTAACTAAAATCCCCAAATTGCTCTTTAAAGACCCAAATTTCCCCAAATCTAACTCAAATGTCCATCAATTTCATCTCAATTGACCCCAATTACAACCCTAAACTCAGATTCACTTTTAATATGACCAAAATAAATCAAAACCAAGCTCAATTGGTCCATTATTTGAGCCCAATTTTGATTTGGGTCAAAACAACAATTTTGACCATATGACCTAATCTCACCAAATTGAACCCATAGCCTAGTCAATTGGCCTCAATTAATGTTTAAAAATCTTTATAACATTCCTATACATCAAAATCAACCATCAATTGGCCTTGGTGAAGTCTCAAATCCATTTGATTTTGGCCTAAATCTAAAATTCCCAAACTTAGCCGTAAATTGGCTAAGTCCCCAAATTTCACCCAATTGTTTGCCTTAACCTCCAAATTGGCATCCAATTCATGTTGAAAACTCTTCATGAGATCCCTATTGACCATTTACAACAATCAATTTGGACTTAGCTCAAGGCTAACCCAAGCTAGACCCAAGCCTAGCCCAACTTGATAAAATTGATTAAAGTTCAAAATTCCCTCAAATTGACCCTTCAATTAAACTCAAAACCACTTCCACCCAACATGACCAAAATGATTAAAGTTCAAAATTCCCTCAAATTGACCCTCCAATTGAGCTCAAAACCACTTCCATCCCCCAAAGTTGTTCCTTAGGATCATGTGCACCAAATGCAACAATTTATTTGGGACAATTGACATGGATAACCTAGCCCAAATCCATGTTTTGGTCATTTGCACCTACTTGGACCCATGCACTAAATGTGACCTAACCACCCTAAAGCCACCAAATTAACTCCACCACAACCATTAGTTGGACTTAGTGATCAGTCCAAACACCATGAAACCACTTAAATCAAGAAATGGACCAAAGGTGCCCCAAATTAAGGGATTTTATTTCCAAAAATGTACATGCTTAAGATATCTTTGCCAAATCAAAACACATTTGCATTAAATTGTTGTGATGGATTCCTCTGGGTTCTAGCCACCTCCCCCTAGCCACCTCCCCCTGGCTGGACGGCCAGCCTAGTGGCTGGAAAAGCCCAAAACTGAGAGCCACTCCCATGGCACCTCACCCAAATCAAACCTAGAGACCNGCCAAGATGAAATTCATCGCCACAACATTGAAAATATAAAACAACTTAAAATTTAATCACAAACATCACATAACACTACAACTTCAACTAAATTAAGACGTCTCAATCGGATGATCGGGAATCCCTTAGAGAAGGTAATCTACGGTTGCTAACGAGGCTTCCCACAGTTTAATTGAAATTATGGAACTCATTAATTTGGGTTTAGTAAGTTCATTTGGACTAAGTGAATCCAATAGAANTTCATGGCCATGGGAGGTGTGTTGAAATTTTCCTAGAGAGGTCTCTCCAAATTTCACACAGAGCTTCCCTAAGATCCCCTCAGTACATTCCGACTATTTTCCCTCACCCATTCCCATTACCCGAGCTCAATTTTGAGCTTGAAACCTTGCCGAAAACCAGGACAGAACCCAACACACCTCCACACTCCACCAAACTTCAATTTCTTGTGCTGACACCTTCACAATAGCAAGAGAATACAAAGCCCCATCAAATTACCCTCTGAAATAGCCTCCACCATAGCTCTAGACCAACACTTGAAATCGAGCTGGTCTGAATTCATCCTAGGCTTCACACCAAGGTTAGGGACTCAATCCCTAGCCTCCTTGGACCCCAACGAACGTGCCGAGCACCTTTGATTGAAGCCTCCCTTCTCAGAGGACTCAATCCCTAGTCTCCTTGGACCCCAAAGAATATGTTGAGCATCTCTGATTGAAGCCTCCCTTCTTAGAGCAAAGGTATAAAACTTCTCCTCCTCCCGAGCTTATTTTGATTCTCCATCTACTTAGGCTTGATCAAAGTATAAAACTCCTCCTCCTCCCGAGCTTGTTTTGATCCTCCATTTACTTAAACTTGATTTCATTGATATATTAGCCATATGGTCTCACTTAGACGAGTCCATAGGATCAAACCCAAAGTGATTTGATTGAGTCTAGGCTGAGATCTTAGGGTTTTAGTGTGGATGGTCACGATATCATTATATCGGGGATGATGAAGGGGAGTCGTTTGATCGCGTGTCTATCGCATGAATGGCCAAGATCGAGTCGAACAGCGCTTTGGAACATAAATCGCGGGTCGAGTCAGCAAGCTACGTGGACGGCGGTGTCCAACCAGAGCACGCCACGCATGCCTTCGGAACCGTCGTAGGATGAGGTGGCACGCATGGTTTAAATAGATAAATAAGGATTTTCTTATTTATTTAAATACCCTTAACTTAGAAAATCCATAACTTTGTGTAGAAAAATCACAAAACTTTTTATATTTATTTAAATACCCTTAACTTAGAAAATTCATAACTTTGTGTAGAAAAATCACAAAAATAAATAAAAATACATTCTTGCTCAGAGAACATAAGAGAATAATGTGGAATAAATTTCAAGGCCATGTTATGCATATGTTATTTTTAATTAGTTAAACACTATTTTGAATCATTTGATTCTCCATGCATATTGATATATCACCTTGGCTTGAAACTTTGACATGTTGCAACCTCTGTCAGGGGAAACATTTTCTGATTTTTCCACAGTCAGAGGAGATTTCTATACAGAGATCTATATTTTTCAAGTTATTCCACATTATTTCTTTAAAATGATCATGGAAATTAGCATATTGATTAGAAAATCCTAAGAAAATTTTGGAAGGTCCACCATGACTAGAGAAACCTTTGGAAATAATTTCATGGGTCAAGTCATTTAAAATGCACTTAAATTTTTCAAACACTAAATCACTAAGATAATTAATTTTGAAAAATATAAACAATTAAATGATTTAATTTTTTATCTCCACTGTAGTTTATGATCTAGAGAACTCATCATAAAAACTTCAAAATATTTTGAGTTCATTTGACAACTTAAATTGATTTTTAAGGATAAATACCACTCTTAACACTTAAATGATTTTTAGAAATCAAAATATAACTCAAAAAATTATGAAACTTTATTTTTTGAGTTCTCTGTGATCAGGGATATTTTCTAAAGATAAAATTATATCTAAAATAAAAACTTGATTTTTAGCCTATTTTAAATATTTGAATAACTAAAAATCCATAAAAATTAAAAAAATAATAAAACTCATGAAAATGTTCTAAATTGTTTCCTAATAACTTAGGAACAATTAGAATATTTTTTCTCATTTTCTGAATAAAGATATTGAATTTCAAAACTTAAAAATATTTTATTTAAAAAAAGCTAAAAATGAGTTTTCATAATTCCAATAAATCAAGAAAAAAAATTAAAAAAATATGAAATTTGCTCCTCTAAGTTCTCTAACCTCGTAGAGATTTTTCAAAAATAGAAAACTTAATTTTTACCACCTAAAATATTTTATTTTTATTAAATAGTCCAGAACTTAAAATAATTCTAATAAATCACAGAGAATTCAAAAAATTATGGCATTTTATCCAAAGGCTTGTCTGGTCTAGGTCTACCTCTACTAAAAATTTCAAGGGATTAGAATTTAACTTGGTCAAGTTAGGAATTTTCTTTGAAAAATTTTATTTTTCCATGAAAATAATTATATAAATTAAATTAAATTTTGAAAAATCATATTTTTTTTCCTCTGATGTCTTAATTGACCCATAAATGAGGTAGGATAAAAATTTCAAACTCATTTGAATTGAATTTGACAAATCATGAGGTGTTAGAGCCTTAGGGGCAAATGTGTAATTTTGGAAGTTTTTCCTTAATTAACATTTAGGCTTAATTCAAGGAGGGAAAATATGTAACCTCTAGTTTTAATCAAATTATTTGATGTTTGAAACACAAAGGGGTTAATTGGTAGAAACCAATCTCACTTTCTTAATCAGATTAATAAATTTCTAAATTATTAAAATTTGGAAGTTTATTAAAATTAAATTATCCTGGACTTAGGGGTTTGACTTTTGAAGCCAATACTTAATCAATTTAATACCCCTATTTTGGTTTTCAAAATAGAATCCAAATCATGAATCATGACTACTTAAAGCTTAACCCTTTTCAAAACAAATTAAGACACTCACTNCATCCAGAAACTCTTCAAAAAGTGTCCAAATTTGATGAATCTTCTAGAAACATGGTCTGCACTGACATTGGCGCCGCGACACTTGAGGCCATTTAATTAAATCCTATTCTTTGTCAAACGGCGTCGTCGGCGCAGAACAATTTCTTAACCTCTTTATTTTGACTCCAAATTTCATCCTTTTTGCTTCCTTTTTTCTCCAAGTCCTAAAAATCAATAACCTGCAATAAAACAAAAAAATTAGCTTCCGTTAAAGTGTAATATCACCAAAAAATGAGTATAAAATATGGGTCTAAAAATGCATATATTTTTTGTGTATCATACCGTTGTCGGGGAATTAAAATGAATTAAAAAGGAAATTTCCTTTCAAAACTTTTTGACTTAGAAACTTTATTTGAACTGTAGAATTACTCAAAATTAGATTTAAACTTATTTCAATTTTTTAAAATTATGAAAACACAAAAAAAATGGAAAAAAAACCAAAAAAAAATATAAATTTTTTTCTTTAGATATTTTACATATTTTATTTTTTGAATTTTACCCTTTTTGCATGCAAAGTTCGCGATTTGAAGGTTTAGTTCCCTATGATTCTAAATTAGAATGAACTATAAGTAGAATTCAAAAGCAAAAAAAACTTCACTATTCTAAAGAAATGACGAACACCTCACAAAATAACATTGAAATTTTAACTGCTAAAAATGAACATCAAAATTTACATAGACCTTTAATGGATTACACAAACCATACAACAGATGAAATTTATTTAATTATTCAAACTGCTACTGTAGCGGCTAACTCATTTGAAGTTAAAGCTATAATAAAAAAAATGGTGCAAAACAATCAGTTTGGGGGAATGTTATCTGAGGATCCAAATTTACATCTTACAAGTTTTCTAGAACTATGTGCAAGATTCAAAGATGATGTTGCATCAAATGAAAGTGTTAGACTTAGAATTTTTCCTTTTTCCTTAAGAGATAAAGCTAAGATGTGGTTAAATTCATTAACACCTGGATCTATTAGAACTTGGGGCGAATTGGCACAAAATTTTTTGGCTGAATACTTTCCTCCTTAAAAAATTGCTAAGCTTAGAAATGATGTTACATATTTTACTCAGTAAGAAGGGGAGTCAATTTATGAAGCTTAAGAACGATTTAAGGAACTCTTTAGAAAGTCTCCACATCATGCTTTACCTGACTGGTTAATTATTCAAACATTTTATAAAAAGTTAATAGGATCCCTTAGATCTATAATTTATGCTGCTTTTGGAGGATCTTTAAAGTCAAAACCATTTAATGAAGTGTATGACTTAATTGAAGAAATGACTACTAATAATTTTCAATGGCCCTCAGAAAGGGTAAATCTTAAGAGAGTAGTCAGCATTCGTGATAATAATGCTATACCCATCTTAGCATCTTAAGTTGCTACGATATCTAAGAAGTTGGATAATTTTGTAATGAACTTTTCTCAAACACCTCAATGAGTGAAGAAAATTTATTTGGACAATTTAATGATTCTCAATCATTAGAGGCATTACATGTAATTACTAATAAACCCAATAACCCATATTCAAAATTTTTTAACCAATGTTGGAAAAACCAACCCAACCTTAATTGGAATAATAATAATTCTTGTGGTGGAAATTAGTAATGGAGGAACACTCAAGAGAACCCAATAGAAAACTAGAACAATGAGGGTAGTTATAACGATCGACCTTCTTATCCTCCTAGCTTCAATAAGTAACAATTTAAGGAAAAAAAGTTGTATATAGAAGATGTTGTTTCACAAATGGGTAATCAATTACAAAGTCTAGGATGTGGTATAAGAAATATTGAGAATCAGCTGGGACAAATTGCTATTGCACTTAGCAATAGACTCCAGGGAACACTTCCTAGCAATGTTGAGATAAATCCAAAAGATAAAAGTAACAAACAAGAACAAGTTAACGCCTTTCAACTTGGGAGTGAAAAGAAATTAAATTTTGGAACTAAAAAAGAGATTGAAATTGAGAGAAAAAATCAAAGAAACTAAAAAGCCTAAAGAAACTATTTCTAAGGAAAAATAACAACCTGTCTCTCCAACTAAAATTAATTTAGAAAGACCACCACCTCATTTTTCTCAAAGACTTAAACAACAAAAGCTTGATCAACAATTTTTTTATGTTTTTCTAGATATTTAAAAAGCTTACGATCAACATTCCATTTGTAGAAGTTTTGGAACAAACGTTGAGTTATGCCAAATTTATGAAAGATATATTAAATAAAAAAGATGAAGTTTGAAGTTTATGAAACTATTGCATTTAGTGATAAATATAGTGCAATAAATTAAAAAAAGTTTCCATAAACGCTTAAAGACCTCTATAGTTTTACTATACCTTTTGCGACTGGAGAAAAAATTACAGAAAAGCTTTATGCGATTTACGGGCTAGCATTATCTCATGCTTTTATTTATATTTTGAAGGTTAGAGTTAGAAGAGATTTCTCCCACTACTGTAACCCTTCAATTAGCTGATTGATCTATCACTTATCCTAAAGGGGTTACAGAAGATGTACTTGTTAAGGTGGATAAATTTATCTTTTATGTGGATTTCATTGTGCTAGATATGGAAGAAGATAAAGAAATTCCTATTATTTTGGGGAGACCTTTCCTTGCAACCGGAGGCACTATGATTGATCTGCAGAAAGGGGAATTAAACATAACAGTTAATGAACATGAAGTAACATTTAATGTTTTGAAGCAACGAAGTATCCTGCTAAAGAAAACAATGATAGATATTATAGGATGAATATTATTGATTATATGATTGCTAAACATTACCAAGAAAGGTGTGAGGTCATATCTTAGTAAAAAGATAAAGTTATAATAGATCTAATAGAATTGGTAAGTGAAACTAAATGTGAGTTTGAAGAAAAATCATTAGAGACAAATGCTGAGGATGTTAATTATGTTCAAGAAAATTTTGAGATTTTGGATACTACTGAAAATACTAAATCTCTGATCCCTTCAATTGATAAACCTCCTCAACTTGAGATGAAAGTGCTTCCCAAACATTTGAAGTATACATTTTTATGAAGTTCATTAGCTTTACCTTTTATAATATCCTCAAAATTAATGAAAGATCAAGAAGAAAAAATATTGGAGACATTAATAAATTAAAAAAAAGCTTTTTGATGGACATTGACCAATATTAAAGGAACCAGTCCTTCAATCTATGTGCACAAAATTTTAATGGAAGATGACCATAAACCTAGGGTAGAGCCTCAAAAAATATTATATCCAATAATTAAAGAAAAGGTAAAGAAAGAAATTTTGAAATGGTTAGATGTAAGAATCATTTATCCTATTTATGGATAGTGCAAGGGTTAGTCTTATTTACTGTGTTCCTAAGAAAGGAGGAGTAACGGTAGTCGTTAATGAAAGGAATGAATTAATTCCAACAAGACAAGTTACTGGTTGACAATTTTTTATTGATTATAGAATATTAAACCTCCCCCCTAGAAAGGATCACTTTACCTTTCTTGGATCAAATGTTGGATAAATTAGCTGGCATCGCTATTTCTATTTTTTGGATGGATATTCTAGCTATCACCAAATACCTATTCTCCCGGAAGATCCGAAAAAGATGACATTTACAAGTTGTTAAGAGACTTTTGCTTTAAGAAGAATGCGTTTTGGTTTATTTAATGCTCCTGCAACTTTCCAAAGGTGTATGATGTCTAATTTTTGTGACTTAATTGAGAAAGGAATTGAAGTTTTTATGAATGATTTCTCAATTTTTGGAACCTTTTTTGATTCATGTCTTGATCATTTAGTGAAAGTTTTAAAACTCCGTGAAGAAACAAATTTTGTTCTCAATTGGGAAAAATGCCAATTTATGATCACATGAGGAATTGTGTTAGGACATAACATTTTTGAAAAATGGCACGTAAGTTTATTAAGCAAAAATTCATGTTATTACTTAATTATAACCTCCTACATTAGTAAAAGTAGTAATGTGTTTTCTAGGACATGCTGGATTTTATTGGAGATATATTAAAAACTTTTCAAAAATTACTAAGGCTCTACGCCTCTTGGCATCATGATGCCGGATGATACACCAAAATAATGTTTTATGTTAAGTATACATTTTATAATTATTTTTTTGAGATATTGCACTTTAAAGAACGGTATTTTCATCTTTTTGTTACAAGTATATCAATTTTAGGAATTTGGAGCAAAAGTAGAAAAAAGGATGGAATTTGGAGCCAAAATAACAAATTTATTGAATCTGACACTTAAAGCGTCAGGTTGGCCCTTAAAGTGCCACTTTGCAAAGAGCTGGTGCCTGATGCACCATAACACAAATAGTGTGGACTTGAGCCGCTTGGCGCCTCAAGCACTAGAATCAATGCCTGAGGCACCAGAGACGACTTTTTATGAATTAAGGCTGTATGGGACAAATTTTGCTTAAATTTTAAAGAGTCCACATGTTTCAAACACCCCCTGGAATGATTCAATGCATCTAGCCACTATGAAAGGCTTTTTGATGAAGGGATATGTTTCTTGAATTAGTAGACATGTCTTTTAGAATTCAAATGGTTTGACTTTTGGATTAAAATTTGGCGGGAGTTTTGAATTTTTTTCGGAGGGAGGCATCCTCTAATAAAAGAGAAGGAAGTCTAGGGCATGAAGGGGGGATCAAAAGAAGAGGTTTAGTGGTGGCTTGTAAGGTGTGGCATGAGAGAGAGTTAGAGAGGAAAAGCCAAGGACTTTATATTTTCTTCAAGGGTTGTAAGAGGAGAGGGAAAGTGAGAGATTTCTTCTTCATTACACTTCCAAGAGGGAATTGAGAGTGATTGTAAAGAGAGAAAGTGATTAAAGAGAAATTCTAGTGATTTTCTTGGGTAGGATTGTGAGATAAGTTGTGTCTTTAAATTCTTTATTTTGTAAACTTATTTTTATATATGAAATCCATGATTTGTCGCTCCTTCCGATGAATTCTGACTAGTCTTCTTTATGCTTCTCCTTACTCTGAGATATGGTTTTGTAAAGAATTGATTTTGTTTTATATGGATTTAAATGTAAAAAGTTTTGTGATTTGAACTCCGATCTTCATTTACTTTTTGACTCGGCCAATTGAAATGTTAAAATATGTTGAGAAACATATGATCCGAAATGGTTTTGATTTCTACAACATAGTGAGAGTCACATTCAATTCCTTGGGTGAGGATGTTATCCATGGGGATGAGTGCAAATACATATGGAAATATACTTTGATGGATGCAGAATTAGAGATTTTTTGGTGACATATTAAAATCCTCAATTTGGTTCAGTTGATTGAAACTAATGCCAGATTGTTAGCCCTCAGTCTAAGAAGTAGTGGGAGCTCTGGAGTGAGAGATGGTATCCTCCCAGCCTAACCACGAACTTAGGAACGAAACTCTAAATTAGTCAATATTCTCTGTGCACTTGAAAGAGGGTAAAGAATAGAATTGCTCTTATTTGGCACAATACATTTTTATATATGTTTTAAAATGATTTTAATTTCTTCACAATCCGTATACTCATTGTAAAGGGGAAGGATGCTTTCTTAGATTTGAACTCTTCAACACAGAAACTTTGTTTAGTTCATAGAAATTTACTTTTGAAGTTTAATAATTAATTTAGTTAACTTGTTTTTTTAATTGCATTTTAATTAGCTTACACTCAATTACTTTAGATTTAAATTTCATACTAACGTTTTGAAGTTTAAATTATGTTTTATATTGTAGCCATAAGTTTTTATTTATAAGAATTTCCAACTTTCCTGTGGGATTGATGTCTAAGACTCCAATAGATCTTTTTATTTCTTGAGCGATAAGAATACTTGCGTTATTATTACGAGATTTGACAGTTTAAAGATTTTTTACTAAAGTTATTTTTATTGATATTGAATTGCAAATTTATTATTATCAATGCCGCGTGTGTGTTTTGTAATTATGAAAACTATTTACAAAAACATTAAACAACAAATCTGCGCATCACTAGGCTCTTTATTTCTACGTACAGGGTCTGACGCTTAGGCGCCAGAGGCTCGCTCCTACGCGCCAGTTCACTTTTTGCTCCTTTGCTCCATTTAACCATGTTTTCACTCCTTTTTCTTTCATTACTTAACCTATTGTACTTGTAATAAAAAATACAAAAATATATTCCTTTAAAGAGAAATATCACTATAAATAAGAATTAAATATATATAGAAAAATAAAATATTTTTAGGCTTTTCAATGCTTTATAGCTCGTGGTAAGCCATCTGGTGGAGAGTAAATCTCTCACGTCTCAAATGAATAGCAACTCCTTGACACGTAAAGCCTATGATATAATCATAATCACTTTGATTGGGGTATCCCTATGCCTCAAAGCACAGCTGGGCCGTAAAGACAGAGGATAAATGGTCGTATCCCAAACAGGTGGCAGCTCATCATCATTGAGTCATCAAAATGATATCAACAACTAAACAATTAAAATTAAGTCAATTCAATCTTTCAAACACACTAAAACAAATTTTAACAACATAAATGATCCTTGAAATTATAGTTGTGTAAAATTAATGAAGTTGACTCCTCTTTGCAGTGATGCAAAAAATTGGGTTCGTTATTTTATGAATAAGAAATTGAAGCAATTTATGTTGGGATTCTATACAAACATACGTATCGTTATCAAGTGATATAGGAATTTCTATTTAAGCCCCAAATATCGATCCCATGAGGAAGGTGTAAATTTGAAGTGAAATTTAAATTAGGAAATTCACAACAATAAAGAAAATCTACTACACTAATTTCATATATTTAAGGTGCTATCAGAACTAAATTATCAACTACTAGCAAAACTGTAAAGCAAAGCTAAACAATAACTACCAAACTATGCTTTTGTGATGAAGTTATCTAATATGAGAAAACAACTTTCCCACTACAATGAATTTTTGGTTAAATGAGAGAGATAAATGGTTTAAATTTGTATTGTGCCCAATAGGAGGAATTTTAATTCTCTACACTGAGTCAAGTGTTATAGAGAATCGATGGCTAATCTCAGGTTTAGTCTCTAAATCTATGGTTAGGCTGGAAGGATATTGGCTCTCACTCCAGATCTCCCAATTCCCTTCTCTTGAAGGCTAACTCTCACTTTAGTTCTTAAATACTAAGACTAAATTGGCAATTTTAGTATGTCCCCTTAGAATCTCCAACTCTTTGCCCAATAATATATATTTCTCTATTTATTTGCACCCAATTCCATGAATAAAACACTACTTCATGAAATAAAATGTGATTCTTATTTTGTTTTAAAACACATACTCCATTTTCTGGATAGTATGTTTCACAAAAGATGATCACATTTCAATTGGCCAAATCGAAAAGTAAATTAAGAATAGAGTAAAAAATCATCACAATTTATTTAAAATTTTGAAATTGGCACGTCCAAGTTTTCTCTGCATTTCATCATATCTCAGAGTAGGAACAAAGATAAAAAAAACTACTTAGATCTCATGAGGAAACCACAACAAAATTTGAATTTCATAAATAAAAGAGAGTTTATACAACAATAATGAACAAACACTACTTATTTTTAACACTTCCTCAAAGAAAATCCCTTGTAGCCTCTCTTGGACTCTTTCTCTCTTTACAAGACTCTGTTTCTCTCTTCAAAGAGGTAGGGATGAAGAAATCTCTCACTTCTCTCCCTCTCCAATAACTCTCAGGAGAAATCACGCTTAGACTCACCACACTAAACAATACAGACAATGGAACACTCGAGAAAACTCAATGACACACTTGCCCCCCTTTTCATGATCAATTTTTTCTCTAAATAATGCATAATGTCGGTTTTTGAATTGGAGTGTCCAATAACTCTTCAAAAAGCATCCAAATTCATTGAATCTTCTAGAAATTTGCCCAGCACCAACATTAGGGTTGTCGACGCCAGTGGTCCGATTTATTTCTTGTGTTCTCTGTAAATTGGCGCCATCGGTGCCCCCACTATTCTGGACTCCTCCTTCATACTGGCATTGTTGGTGCCTTGCTGGCACCATCGATGCTGAGTTTATCTTCCAAAACGCCATTTTGGCTCCAAATTTCATCCATTTTGCTTCCTTTTTTGCTTTAATTGCTAAAAATCATTAACCTGCAATAAAACATGAAAAATACCTTCCTTTAAAGCGCAATATCATCAAAATTGAGTTTAAAATATAAATCTTAAAATGCATATATTTTTGGTGCATCAAATTCCTCCAAACATAAATGTTACTTGTCTTCAAGTAACTCTTTTACTACATAAAAATATGACTTATAGTAAAGAATTTAACTTCTAGATTTCCATATTTTGGTATACCAAATATCATAACATAACTTGAGAAAAATTTAAAAGTAACTCAAGTTATTACTAGAGGTGTAAGAATATATAACTGTCAAGTTTAAGATTTCTGATTTTATCTTCTTTTCAAGGAAAAGTGCAAATTATAATATTAAACCCACTTAAAATATGCATATAAAAAAGAACTTCAAGAAAACTTTATTAGTAAATATACTAATACTTAAACACAAGTTTAGAGAAATTATCCAAGTCTTCTTTCTTAAAATGATTTAAGTGAAGCCAATTTTTCATTAGGAATCTCCTCAAGCTTCTGCTCACATATTTTTCTTTTCTTTTCTTTTATTTCTTTTTTCTTTTCTTTTGCTTTTAGCTTTTCTTTTTCCTTTTCTTTCAGGATCATTTGCAATCCTTTCTTCTTGTTTTTCTTTTTAATGTGAGGATTATTGTATCTAGATAGCCTTTAATGATTTTGAACTTCACTATCCTCTTCTTAAAGTTAAAAACTTTTCACATTTCTTCACTATATTAAATTCATATTAGATTTAAAAATTTTTCATTCTTTTCTTCTTACGTGAAACTCTAAGATTCTTAATACTTCAAAAAATATAATTTCTCTTAGTTTAAATAGAAAAAGCATAGGCTTACCCTTTGGTACCAAACATCTAAACTCTAGAATTAACTTTCATTATTGAAAACTTTTACTTAAGTCTACTATATATTTAGAAACACAAATGTAGTTATCCAAAGTTAGGCTCTACCACCACAGGTCATGTTAAATTAAAAATTTTAAAATATAGCTCATTGAGGAATAATAAAATTAAGTTTTTTTCTTTAAAAAATGAATTTTTCTGCCCCCCCCCCTCCCCTCAAACTGAAATTTTTAAGGGATTAAGCATGAAAAATTGAAATTACAGGGTGAAAAAAAACAGTCAATACATAAAGAAAAGACTTACCTGTTGAAGGTTATGATTTTGAAACTTAACTCTAAAATGTTGCAGGTGCTAATATGAAAAACTACAAGACTTGAAACATTAAATAGCTTATAATATATATAAAAATATTTGCTGAGAAAGAGTTAACAAAAAAAAAAAATAATAAAGTACTAAAAACAAATAACAGTACTAAAATAAATTTCAATTGAACAACATCTCTATAGATTATATTTCACAACACAACATTCAATACAAATCAAAGTTTTGTATTTAACAACCTAAACAATAACAACAACAAAAAAATACCACAAACAGTAAACTAAATAAAAGATCAGAACTATGATTAAGCAGACATCTTCACTTATCCTCTTCTTCTTCTATATCAAAGTTTTGCTGCTGATAAGGGGTAAAGATAGGGTGACTAAGAAACTATATTGAGTGGTCACGCTTCAAGTATCTTACCATAGCATCATTATATGCAACATTACATTCAAACTTTTGCTTTCTTAAATTATCATTATATGCATTCCTAGCCTCCAAATATTCAATTTTGCTCTCCATCTTTAAAATATCTCCTTGCTGGATCATCATCTGTTCCATAAGTCCCTGAAGAGTAGGGGTATTAGAAGTAGAAGGAATATCCCTACTCTTACTTCCCATTATCCATCTAACATGAGATTCATAGGTTTTAATTTTTGTTTGCCTAACAGGTTTAAGAGGCTCAATCATATTTTAAATAAGCCTTAAAATATCTCCTTGACCGTGCACATAAGCAGGGTGTGCTAATCCACCAATCATCTCGCTCATAGCAATATAACGAATGTTCATAAAGATTATAGATCCAACATCTAGAATGCCCATCCGTTGGATACAGAAGTTTATGATAGCTCTATCCTTAGTAACTTCACTATGGTGATTTAGGATAGCTTTATCCTTTGATCATCTGATTTTTTCAATTTCTCATTCTAAATTTTAACATTTTCATAAGATTCATTACTTATTTAATCAAGCTCATTTAATTGCATTAATAATTTCTCTCCAACACCTTTCAAATTATAATTAAATTCTTTTATGGCCCAACAAGCCTTATGCTTTATTTCACTTGGCAAGTGACACACTTTTCCATATATGAGCTTATATGGTGACATTCCTATAAAAGTTCTACATGCATTCCTATATGCCTATAATACACTATCTAACAAAACATACCAATCTTTCATGTTAGGATTATCAATTTTTTCCAATATTATTCTAATATCATGATTGGACCCTTCAGTAAGACCACTAGTTTGAGGATGATAGGTTGTGAAATATCTATACTTAATTCTAAACTTTTGAGTTAATGTTTGAATTATTCTACTATTAAAATGACTTCCCCCATCTCTAATAATTACTCACGGCATTTCAAATCTAGTAAAAATATTTTTCAGTAAAAATTTTGCAACACTCTTTGCATCATAACGAGGTAAGGCAACATCATCATTCCATTTAGAATCAAAATCCACAACTATCAAAATATAATTTTTTTAGAAGATGGAATTAATGGTCCCATAAAATCTAAACCCTAATCATAAAATATTTCAACTTCTAAACTAAAATTTAAGGGCATTTCATTTATTCTAGAAATATTGTTTATTCTCTGACATCAATCACATGTTTTTATAATAAGCATTAACAAATAAAGTAGGCCAATAAAATGTTGATTGTAAAATTTTAAATGCAGTTTTATCAGCCTCAAAATATCCATGAGAATCTGATTCATGACATTTTTGAATAATTTCATATCGATTGCCAAATTGGAATTTAAAAATATATTTAATTTAATATATATGGCTTTGAAAAGTAATATTTTACTTTTTAAAAATACAAGAGTGAACCGATTTTATACATGCAATAATTTAAATAAATGAGCACAATACCACAAGTGAGGAACTTATCCCGATAAAGTAAACTAAAGAATTTATGACATCCATTTTATTCTACAAAACCCTTATGTTGACTGACAAGTTCCTCTATCTAATATAAATGATTAGAAAAAGTTTATATTAAGTAAGGTTCCAATGTTTCCCATAAGGGCAATCACCGACAGTTGGTTACATCTTAAATTATTAAAGTCACTTAACGAAACTTTCAATTTTGATTAGAAAGTATCATCTTCAAGATTTTAAAGTTCAGGATTTTCAAGGTCGGACAAAAAAATTTCAAATGGGGAAGATCAAATAGGAACAATTATTTTTTGAATCCAAGGGGAGAAAAGTAAGGGATGTCACAGATCTTTAGGAGAACCTCAATGACTTCTCATATTATCTTAAGGATTGAATTCAATTTTGAAGAAATATTATTAGTTGTTTCATTCTGCCAATTTTATTATTTAGGGCTTTGATACACCTAAAAAATGTGAAATTTTTCATATGCTTTTAATACCTATATTTGGTGATTTTCAATGATAATGCACTTTAAAGGAAGGTGTTTTGGATATTTTTGGTTTCGAATACAGAAATTGGAGTTTTGGAGAAGAAGAAGAGAAAATGATATAATTTGGAGCAAAAACGAGCAAGAAAGAAAATTTTGTCCGAACACATTTCGATATATCTTTCTATGATGAATCTCTTTTGCAATTGTTAAACATTTTTGAATGAAATTACATTTTAAATAAATGTTACTTTTATGTTAGGAAGGTAACGCAACTGAAACGGAGCGAAACAGAGCTAAAACGGAGCTAAACGAAGCAAAATGATGAAGCTGTACAGGGTGGGCTTCGGCAACACCTGAGCCGGCACCGGCAGTGCTGAAGAGTAGAAAAACGATGAGCAAATGATGCCGATCGGCACAAAATGGCATCGACGGCGCCCAAGATGGTCATGGATCTATTTTTGGCGGTTTTTGATGTTCTTGAAGGATCTCAAGTGATTCAAACACCCCATGAAGCAATTCAATGAATCTAAACACTTGGATAAGGCTCTTGAATGAACAGACAAGTATTTTGGATGAATAGATTTGTCTGTTGGAAAAAAGGAGGGAATTTGTGTCTCTTTAAAAAAGAGGGCTTGACACTTCTCATATGCATGCATTTGTGTGTGTGAAGGTGTGTGTGAGTGAGAAAATGTGGAGAATGTTTAGTAATCTTATAATAGAAGTAGAAAAATAGATTTCTAGCTTTTTTGGAGAGATTGGTTAGGGGATTTTGAGAGAATTTGTGAGGGAGTATTCTAGCATTGCATGGATCGGCGGGAGACTTTGTGGGAGAGATTTTCATCTTTCTTTCAAGGGGGAAAAACTAAGTATTGTGTTCTTCATTATCTTATGATTTTGTAAACACTTATCTAGTAGATTTTCTTTGATAAAATGAAGTTTTTTTGTTGTGTTTTCTTCATGCTTTGTGATATGTTTCTCTTACTCTTTCTTCTTCTTAGAAAATAGTGGCATGAGAGAATTTTGCCATTATTTTCCTGTTGCTTTTATTTTATAATGAGTAGGATTCATTTTTTAGGTTTTGGGATGCATGCTTGAAGAAGTTTTAATTATAAATGTGATGGTTTTTACTTGCACTTCATTTACATTACAATAAAGGTCTGTTGTAGTATTAAAATTTGTTGTAATTGCATTAAGACTCAAGAGGGTGGTGTAATTCTCAACAAAGTGGAACCACATTCAAATTCCATGGATGGTGAAGTTCATGGGGGTTGAGTGAAAATAAATAAGGAAATATTGTTTGATGGGCGTAGAATTGAAGATTTTAGGATGACAGACTAAAAACCCCAATTCGGTCTTAGTGTTTAAAGAACTAAAGCTAGAGTTAGCCTTCAGAGGAAGGGAAGTGGGAGTCTGGAGTGGGAGCCAGTATCCTCCTAGCCTAGTCACAGATTTAGCGACTAAATCTGAGATTAGAGAATGATTTTCTATAACACTGAATCAAAGTAGAGAATTAAAATTGCTCCTATTTGACACATACAATATTTAATGTATCTCATTCCTTTACATTATCCAACTCACTACATAAGGATAATAGTTTTAAAAATCTTAAAATTCTCTAAACCAATTCATCCAAAATGGGTTATCTTTAGAATTTAGTATTTACATTTAGGAATAGTTACTATCCTTATATTTAAATTTTGTATTTAGGAGTAGTTGCTAAATAAAATACTATTTTAATCGACATTCCAATTTAAATCCTGATAGTAGTAGGCTGGAATTTGACTAAGGACATTTTTCCTTGCTTCCTTGAGGGATCGATAATCGACTCTTAATAAAAAATTCCTCTATTACTTGAGCGATATGTATACTTGCGTTTATATCATTGTGACTATCTAAAATATATAAAATTAAGCATATAAAAAATTTGCATCAGGCTTACACTGGCATGACACAGTCATACATATAACATGGAAGATATGAGGGTTTATGTAGTAATGAATGACAAACTAAGAGCCTAAAGTGATTTAGGGCTTATATTGCATAACATGGCTATGTAAAGACCTAAAGATAAGTTGAAGATTTACATCATGCTAGATGAACTACCTCGAAGTCCCATGGATTATTATTTAATTCTAAGAGAAGTTACTGTTGTAGATTTGCTTGCTCCGTCAAAGTTGTTCTTTTGTACATCTTTGTCTTGCTACCCAAAAAATTAACTCCAAGCTCCTTGTTGTGACGGCTCCAAGTTCAAGGTTTTATAGTTTGTGGTTTATGTGACAAGTATTTTTGTTGTTGTTGTTGTCGTTTAAGTGTTTTAGGGGGCCTGGATTTTAAATTAATTGTAACGACATCGATTAGGATCCTATGGTCGACACCAATATTTACTCTTGAATTTAATTAGTCTAAACAAATTGTTATGCTCATCTAAACTGGAGAACTCTCGTTAGCAACCGTAGGTTACCTAATCCGAGAAATCCTTATAAATCCAAAATTAGTGTATTACATTTGTTCATTATTTTACAAGTGTAAGTTTAATTTTGAAAGTATGTTTTTGTTGTTTTAAGTTTTAGTTTAGTTTTTCAAGTAAAGTAGGTAAATGCAGGTAGAAAATGTTGTAAGGTAAATAAGGAAAATTGCAATCCATAAAATGTAAATGAGTACCTGGGTCTCTACTACCGGTGCATGGTCAGTCTCATAAAATATAGTATATTTGTAGAAAATTTAAATAAATTGCCTAAAAACAAAATAGGAAATCCTAGTATTCGAAAAGGCAGAAAATGAATCATACTAAAACTCAAATAAGTGAAAAAAACCCGTATTCACATATGAAAGACAGCGACTAGGTGTAAGACATTGGTAAAGGGTGGAGGCTCATAGTTGGATTGTGTGCTTCCCAACCTTGAGTAAGAGCAACCAACTGATAGATTATGGAGCACAGTCCTAAAATTGATCCAAGTGATTAACCGTGGGCCTTTATAAATTTTCATTTTTAATTTAATTTTCATGCATGTATAATTTACTTTAACAAGAAAAAGAAATTCTATTTTTTTAAATACTTTACAAAGTAGTATAGTCCACAAGTTAATTACTCTAATCAAGACAGAACTACTAACAACCTGAGAGTATCGGAGACAACTATCTCATCGACATTAGTTGAATAGTATCATCAGTCCTTTTCCTCTCCCTTTTATTGAAGGTCCTCAATATAGGAGATATTATTCTAAATCTCACTTAGTATCCCATGTTTAGCACACATTAGTATTATCATCATCACCCTAGCCACCTAGACCTCAGACTTACACAAGCCTGAAGATCCATATGTGGTAAAAAAAATATCCCCAGTTGCCCGTAAGGATTTAAATACCTTACAGAAGTCTGAAATCCTTGATGATTGGGTTGACTATATGATAAGTAGTGTAAGGCATTTTTATTGATGTATGTGAATTATTAAGTCCCGATGCATAACTTAGAAGGTCCTTAAAAGTTTTAAGGATGATTTTCTTGAAAAAAGCATAATAAGTTTGGTTGTTCTTAAAAATATCCAACAAATTAAAAAAGTGTTCAATTCATAACTCTAAACAACTTTTAAAACCCTTTGAACCATTTCGAGTTCATTTGAACTTATTATGTTGTTTAATGAATTATCTGAAGTTACATTTAAATTCAGTCATAATTAATTTTTTTAGTGGTCAATGAACCTTGATGTTTTAATTATTCCACGAGCAGGGTACTTACACATTCACTTGATGTTTTGTTTAAGAGTTATCTAAGTGGATGCCCTTAAGGGCAAGTTTAAATCATTAAGAATCTGAAACTCATGATTAAAGTTGGGCATGTAGTGATTTAAATGTATTCATAATTGATTAAGTTTCTTTTTCTAAACCTCATTAAGTGAATTCAAATAAGACCTAGCTCACTAAAAAGCGCTTAAGTTAAGTTTTCAGGGTAAATTGACAATAATCAAAATGTTGTGTTAGATGGATTCAATTCCTTTTAAAAGATCATGTTCATAATTTAATCACGATTTAAAGGGCATCAAATGAGTAAGTTATTATCTTCCTAGCTCAACCTCATTACCTTAGGATTATTGATGCACCTAAAATATATAGCATTTATGTACAAATTTTTATACCTATTTTTGAGGATATTAAGCTTTAATAGAAGATCTTTGTGTGTTTTTATTTTAGGTAAAACTAAATGGATGAAATATCGTGAAAGGAGTTAAAAAGAATTGAATTTGGAGGAAATATGAAGAAGGTGTGAAAATGAACTGTGGCTCCTAAGCGCCTAGGACTGACACTTAAGGGCTAAGAGACAAAGAAGGTTATGCCAAAGCACTAAAAAGCTCGCGCTTACGCACTAGAGGTAGTTATGATGAAAATTCAATGAATTTGGATGAATTTAAAAGGGGTGTTTGTAGTAACTCTTGGTAAAAATGTGAATTACAGTTAATGGACACAAAAATACATTGAAATGGCTCTTGAAAAGAAGTAATCTTTCAAGATTCATTGAATGCCGACACATTTTGAAGAGGCACCAAGCCATCTTTTGGAAAACTATAAAAAAAGAGGACTTGGATTGAATTACCCCCTTCTTTCTCCTTTGTCACCTCTCTCATCATAGAAAAATTAGAATATTTTCAGAGAGATGAAAAGGAGAGTTATAAGAGAAAGGAAAAGATTTAAAGGAACTTCAAGAGTTTGGTGGAGAGGAATTTGGGATAAATTTTTATCTTTGTAACTAAATTTGGTTTTAATTTAGACTTCTTATATTTTTACATGATTTCTACTTTTAAACTTAAGTGTTGTTGTATTTTGTCAATAAATTCTCATTATTTTTATTTATCTTTTTCCTTAAAATTATAAGTAATTAAGTGTTGGAAGGAAGTTGTGTGAAGTATTGATCTGAAATGTTGGAATAAGTTATGATGATTTAATTCTTGTACTTTATATACTTCTTGATTTGACCAATTGAGATGTTAATATTTATTGTGAGAATATCTTAGATTCTTGATGGAGTTGTCTTAGTCAACTAATGGTAGAATCATATGAGATTGTATGAATGAGAATGTAATTCATATGATTGAGTGCAAATAAATAGGGAAATAAACTTTAAAGGGTGTAGAGTTAGAGGACTTTAGAGTGACAGACTAAAGCCCCTTATTTGGTCTATTATTTTAGGTTTTGATATAAGATGTTAGCCCCAGATGGAGGGAGAAGAGGGAACTCTAGAGTGAGAGCTAATATCTTCCATACCTAGCCCGTGTTCAGGACTATTCATACTTTAGATTAGCCAATGTTATTTATAACATCTCTAGTAAGGGTAAAGAATAATATTGCTCCTATTTTGCGCACCACAATTTAAATATTTCCACAATAGAATTCCTATACTTGTTAGTGATTCATGATAAAGAAAAAGATATTTTATTTGTATTGCTTTCAGATTACAAAAATCTAGTTAAATTTAGTTAGTTGTTTACTTTATTTCCATTTATCAAAATTACTAAAAAGATGTTATTTAATTTATTTTAAAATATAAAAAATTGCCAGAAAGAATTGAACTTTTATTTCTATCATAGTATCTATAGTTTGAGTGAGACACTTTTTCAATGTAGAGATTATTATCTAATTTTTTCTTAAAAGTTTGTGGTTGCCCCTGCAAGTTTGATAGTTTGAGGCTTAATAAAAAAGTCTTATATTACTTGATAATAATACGTATACTTGTGGAGTATTCCAATATTTAAATATAACAGTTGCACTTTTACTTCCTTTGGAATCAAGTTTTTAGCATCGTTGTAAGGACGAAATACAAAATAAAGAGAATTAAGAAGCTAATCATACATACATCGTAATATTATTGTACCAGAAAATCAACATAAAAATTTTGGCACCATTGTGGGGGAAAAATAAAATTAAATTTAGTAAAATTTGAAGGAAAATTTAGGAAAAAATAAATTTCTATTTTTAGAAAGCCTTATTTAAACTTTAGATTTATTATATGAGTATTGTAGTGTTGTTTCTATACAAGTTTTTTTTTATGTGTGATTTTTTTTTTATTTTGTAGTAATGTATGCGTAGTTTAGGTTCTTAAGGACTAGTTACCTACAATTATGAATTAAAAAGAACTTTTATAAAAAACAAAAAAATAAAAAATATGGAAAAAGATAAAAAAAACTTCAAGTGGAAAACCAAAATAATCAAAATGTTGAAATTCATCAAGAATTTAGACCTTTAAGAGATTATGCAAACCCTACAGTTGATGAAGTTCATTGTAGTATTCAAAAATCTGTTGTATTTGCTAATTCATTTAAACTTAAACCTGCTACTATTCAAATAGTATTAAATAATCAGTTTGGGGAGCACCAACTGAAGATCGAAATTTACATCTTGCCAATTTTCTAAAGTTATGTGCTACATTTAAATATGACGGTGTTTCAGATGATGCTATTAGACTTAACATTTTTCCATTCTCATTGAGGGATAAGGCTATGATATGGTTAAATTTGTTAGCACCTAGATCTATCATAACTTAGGGTGATTTAGCATAGAAATTCTTTGCTAAATATTTTTCACCATAAAAAACTATGAAGCTTAGAGATGATATTACATCTTTTGGTCAATTTGCAGAGGCATCTATTTATGAAGCGTGAGAATGATTTAAAGAACTTCTAAGAAATTTTCCACGCCATGCTATACCTGATTGCTTAATATTTCAAATCTTTTATAATGGATTAGTTGGATCTTATATTTATTATAGTTACCGCCACTTGTAGTTCATTGATGTCAAAACCATTTTATGATGCACATAAGCTTTAATTAAAGAGATGACTATTAATAATTTTAAAAGGCTTTCTGAGAGGGTAAATCTTAAGAAAGTAGCCGATATTCATGAATCTGATGCTTTTGCAATGTTAAGCAAATTAAGTTGTTACAATATCAAGGAAGTTAGACTAATTTGGAATGAGATTTTCTCAACCAATTTCAATAATATTAGAGAATTCATTAGGCCAAATGGTAGATTCTCTAACATCATTAGAAACTTTAAATGTCATAAATAATAAGTCAAATAACCCATTTAAAAACTATTATAAACCAGGTTGGAAAAAATATCTTAACTTTAAGTTGAATAATAATAATTCGGGTGGTAATAATCAGCAACGGGGGAACAACCAAGTAAATCCATTCGGAAACTAGAACAACCAAGGTAATAATAGTTGTAGACCTACTTATTCTCTAGGTTTTAACAGTAATCCACAATTTAAGGAGAAAAAGTTGTTTATAGTTGAAGTGCTCTTACAAATGGGAAATCAGTTAGAAAGTTAAGGAGTTGCAATTAGAAATTTTGAGAATCAACTAGGACAAGTAAATCCAAAATACTAGAATAAAGAGAAAGTAAAAGCCGTTCAACGTAGAAGTGGAAGAGAGTTGGAAGATAAAATTCAAGAAGTGATTGAAGTAGAGATAGAAGAAATTGAAGAGCCTAAAGAGGATGCTCCAAAATGATTGAAGTAGAGATAGAAGAAATTGAAGAGCCTAAAGAAGATGCTCCAAAAGGTTTAGAGAGACATATTTCTCCACAAAAAATTGACTTATAAAATCCATCACCTTCATTTCCTTGGAGGCTTTGTAAACAAAAGTTGGATAAACAATTTTCAAAATTTTTAGAAATCTTTAAAAAGCTTACGATTAATATTCCATTTGTTGAAGCCTTAGAATGAATTCCAAGCTATATGAAGTTTATGAAGGATATTCTTAAGAGAAAAAGAAATTTCAAAGATAACAAGATTATTTCACTTAGTGAGGAGTTGATCCCGACTGTTTATATGCAATAGTATAAAAATGTATGCAATTATATTCTCCGCTTATATTTTTTACTTTGCAACAACACCAAAAACTTGATCCTGAAGAAAATAATAAATCTACTTTTTAATTTATATATATATTGGGATACTATACAAGTATAAATATTGTTATCAAGTAATATAGGACTTTTTTTATTAAGCCCGGAATATCGAACAGACGGGGATTGTTCACAATATGCACTACTAAGTAACAAACTTATATTTTAAAAAGACAATTACTTAAACTAAATATATTATGACAGTAATTAAAGTTCAGTTCTTTTTTAATATTTTTGATATTTTGACAAAAAAATAAGAACTTCTAAAGATAACATGAGTTTTCGTATGATAAGAAGCATTAAATATGAAATATCTTTTTCCTTATCATGAATTAGTAACAAGTATAAGAATTCTATTGTGGAAGTATGCAAAATTGGATATAAATCACCTCTCAAAAAGCTTCTCCAAGAATTATTTCAGAAACTCTTCTATAAGTTTCAACTTCCTTCTATTATAATTTTCAAAGTGGTGCCTTGGTATCTCTTTAAAATTTGTTCAAATTCAATGTACTCTCCAAGGGATGCCTCCTTTCACAAGTCTTTTAACCATATTTTCATTTATAGTGGTCATAACCACCCTCTTTAGCCAATAGGTGACTCAAATGACCTTTCAAAATTCATCAAAATGAATGAACTCGTCAAGTAACTATCACTGGTGCTTAAGTGTGGGGATTCTGGCGCTTAGGCATGCCCTTCTCTATTTCACATGCGCTTCACCGCCGGATCTGGTGCTTAGGCACCAAAATACTTTTGCACTATTTTTGCATTTTTGCTCCATATTTGATCCTTACTCACTCCTTTTGCCATTTTTTTACCTTTTTTAGTTGTACCTGAAGAAAAAAACACACAAATACCTTCCATTAAAGCACAATATCTCAAAAATAAGTATAAAAATGTGTATAAAAATACTATATATTTTAGGTGTATCAAAGTCCCCCCAACATAAAATGTTACTTGTCCTCAAGTGACACTTCAATCTTTAAAAACTAAATAAGTATGATTATGTATATGAGTTTCTTTATGAGGTTCTAAAATTTTGTTTTAGAAATATAGTAGTCTAATTTAGAAAAAATTCTAGTGAATGAGACCAACTTAAAGTTTAGAAATCCTTAAAGTGACGAAGTATGAAAAATATGAGTTCCTATCTAATTCAGAAATACTTTTAGATTTTTCAAATGTAGAACTTAGACATTTTATTTCCTTCACTTAAAATTTTTTATTAAGTATAATTTTACTTACTATATTATATCCTTAAGCTCTATAATTTCTCAAGACTTATACTTTAAGAAGATCAGATGTGGAACCAATTTTTGAGTAGGCACTAATCCTTAAGCTTCTCCTCCCTTTTTTAACTTTTTCTTTTCTCTTTGTTTTTTTTTTCTTTTTATGCAATGGTTACTATATCTGGATAGGCTTTAATAATTTTGAATTCCACTCTTCCCTTCCTAAAGTAAAGAATTGATATTTTTCGTTTACTTAAAAAAATAATAATAGCTTATGAAAATTATTTTAAATAAAAGAAATTTAAGTTTCAAAAATGAAAGTCTAATCCTTCCACATTTTTCAAAAATACAATATCTCCAACTAAAGATAGTTACACAATATTTATCATTTCTACATTTAAAAACTTTTAACTTAAAATTTTTCTACATCACTTATAAAATTTTAACTAAATTTTCTTACTCATTTCTATAATCAAAATTTTACTTCCCTAATATAACTTCGTATACATGAACCTTTTTCTTTTCAAACTAAATTCACTTGTAGCACATTTGAGAAAAAATAAAATTTAAGTTTTGAAAATATTTTTCATCCCCTCAAACTTATATTTTTAAGAAGATTTATCATTTTAGAAACATATATATATAAGCAGGAATGAAAATTAAAATACATGCTTACAAGAATTTTTACACCCTATTGATACAAGTACAAAAAATTAAAATAGGAGTAAAAATATTTTTGATCAAAAAATTAAAGAAAAGACCGGGTAGCAATATTTAAATTTGAAGTTAAAACTAAAGCTAGTAAGATTTTTAACTTTTCTAATCCTCAGAAATAAGTTCAATACCAACTAACTAAAGCACATTACACATCTTATTTCATACAACAACTACCAAAAAATCTAATCACAATACAAAAAAATAAAACATAAACCATAACCATTACGTTAAGAATTAAACATAACACCTCAACACAGCAAGAGGTCTATAATAAAAACAACAAATAGTATATCAGTAGCAAGTTTACACAATATAGTACTTCAAATTATTACAAATTTAAAACAACCTTAGTCCTCCTCCTCATCATTGTCATTACTGTCACCGCTATCCCAAAAAGTTGCAGACTCATAATCAGGATATTTTGGATATAAAGGGAAATCCACTCCTTGGTTAACGTTAATGAGGCTCTCCAAAGATGTGTGAAATTTCTCCTCATAGTCAGTATGTCTTCTGACATATCCATCAATATGATATACAAAATTTTCTAAATTTTGTACCTTATATGTAGTAAAATTTATATTATCTATCATCCTCTTCAATAATTGATCTTGAGATTCAGTAGGCTGACCTCCGGATGTAGATAGTCTTGAGCTAGATGGTCAATATGTAGAAGCAGCAAAGGTAGAAGCAGCAGATGTTACCATTCCATAACTTGTGAAAACTCTCCTCTTCAGGAAAAATAGAGTGCTTCGAATATGATTTCACATTCAAACTAGTAATGGGCTTGAGAGGTTGCAGCATTTCTTCCCAACTATCATATCTAACTCCTACTTGCTCACACAAAGAAAAGATTAAGGAAGCAAATCCCAAACCTATAGTAGTTGTTGTAGTAGCAGAACTGATAATAGTCTGGTAGATAAGTGCCTCATTGTTGATAGGCTTAAACTGCTAAATATAATAATTTAACATCACTCTTTCTCTAGTAACTTCACTGAGATGATTGGTCGATAGTAGACGAGCTGAAATAAAATAATGTCATGCATTTGAGGTGGCATTTAACTTTGAAGTGGAAAAGTTGACTCACTTTTTATTTGTAATCTTCCGGAGTCCTCTTCCAAAAGTCAAATATGAAATGAGCTCTTCCAACTTCATCTCAGTAGGACTACAGTTCGAATAAAAACACAAAGCATTGAGGCACAACTGGTAAAACATGTTGATTACCTCAGCCGAAAATGGTACTGATTTTTCCTCTGATCATAACTTGATCTTCTTCTGACTCTACGAGATTAGCATAAAACTCCCAAACTAAAGAAATCATCGCTACAGCAAGAAAAATAATAGAATTGTTACCACTGTTGACGAATAATTAAATTTTCAATAGGTCCTCTCAAATTTTTAAAACATCGCTCCTGTATAAGTTTTCGTGATTACAAAGCAGCACTAAACCGATCTTGAGCATTTGAACTCACAAATTTACTCAAATCAAAATGGGACTTCCCTTTGCTCCTCTTCATTCTTGGTGCCATTTCTAAATTTTTTCAAAAACTCCAAAATAAATCCAAGAATCAAGTCTAAACTACTAAACTAAACTCCTATAATTTTAAACTAATATTTCTATATAATTTTCATAGATTTTTCTCCTCTTTTCACCATGAATAGTGATTTTTGGGTTTCTTAAAATGTATTCAAAATACATGGTGAAAATCTAAAATTTCTACATAGAAGTGAAGCTCTTACCTCAAGAAATCCAAATATAGCAAATTTGGCTCGAATCCACCAAGAAATCTCCAAAATAAGGGTTGCCCTAAACTCAAAATCATGAACTCAAAAGGAAGAAGACGATGAAAGGAGTGAAAATGGAAAATTTTGGGTTATTTTTCACTTTTAACCGTTCTTGTTGACCTCACTTTTGGTTGAGGTTTAGTTTTCCCTCTTTAGTAGCCTAAGGTCTAGCGATAAGACTTTTTTGTTGACCATTCCAAGAAAACTAGAAAAGGAACCCTCAAATTTAGAAACTCTAAACTCTTATGTGCTCAGCTTGAAGTTCCATAATTTGGTCCTAACCTCTAGCACATAGTATGTGGGGCCACTATAGAGGAAGCTCAAGGGGAGTCCCCGTAGGACTGCTTGGCCTTAATTTTGAATCTGGGTGTTGTTTTGAAGCTAGTTCACTCACTTGCATCCACTTTCACTCACAACCCTAAAACCCAGATTTGTTAACTTTGATCCCTTGATCTTTTGGGAAACTCATGAAGATGGTCCCCTAACCCAACTGGCCCTAGGCTAGGTTTTAGCTACAACTAATACATAAAGGACCCAAATGGAGATTTCTTTATTCCATAGCTCATATAAGGTGGTTGGCACCCCAATTCTACCAAAATACCAACTTGGCCTTTTGCCCCAAATCCACCCAAATTACCTAAATACCCTTAAAACCCTAAATTTGACCATAATTCTCAAATTCATCCAAAATACCCAAACTTATTCAAAAATCATTTCAAACCATTTGGAATTACCCAATTTGCCCAAAACATCCCAAAAAATTCAAAAATGACCAAAATACCCTCAAATTTGCTAAAATTACAAGCTCAAACTTTCCCAAAACCATCAAAATCATTTTAAATGTCCCTAAAACCAATTTAGACCCCAAATTTGCCCCAAATTGGCTGTCTCCAAATTCCACCAAATTTAATGCCCTAACCTCAAAATTGACACCCAATTTATGTTGAAAACTCTTTATGACATTCTTATATACTATTTTGAACCATAAAATTGGACCTAACCCAACCTTAAACTAACCTAAACCAAAGTCTAAACCAACACCCCCAAATTGACTACATGTCTAAAATCCTCCAAATTGAACCTCCAAATCAATTCAAAATCACTCCAAATATTTTCTAAATTTCTCATGACAATTACCCACAAAAAATTGCTCAATAAATTGATCTCAATAGCATGGCTAGCTCAACCCAAAACCCACATTAAGCCACTTGATCCAAATATACCCTTTCACCTAAATTGACTTAATCAAACCAAATTGGTCAACCAAGGACCCTCACAACCACTAAGCTCCTCCTTTGGACCAAGATGAACAATGCTAAATCCACCCAAGTGAGCTATGGATCATTGAGTCCCAAAATTAAGGGATTTCATCCCATTTTTGGGCCTTAGCCAAGAAAACTCCTCCATCATGACAAACCATTGAGGGTTACTCATAATTAATCCTCTCTCTGGCACACCTGACCACCCGACCACCTCCCTTGCTCTGACCGGCTAGAAAATACCAAAGCCATGAGCCAACACCCCTAAATCAAACCTAATTTTAACCGTAGAGGCTAACTAACCTTAACTGCTCTTCAGAGCTCCTCAGCCCTCCACTTAAGCAACTTTTTTCACCCATCAAATGGCACTGAGCTCCACCTAAGCCCTTCTATTTAAGCCATATTCTCCATGGTAAAAGAAAATGTATTCCAAATCCTTGGGGAAACTCTATCAAAATCTAGTTAGAGACTCTCCAAGCATTCCTCAACTTAAGCCAACCATTCTCCCCCTCTGATTCCCACTGTGAGAGCCTAATTTTGAGCTTAAACTTTCAGCTCAGGTCAAGACATATCTCCACAGTCCACTAAACTCAAATTAATTATGCTCACACCATCCCTAAAGCAAGAGGAGGTAATTCCCCATCAAAGCCCCCTCTTAAACAACCTCTAGGATAACTCTAGACCAAACTCCTGAAATACACCTTGGTCAAAATCATACCTAGATAATTCACCAGGGCATATATCTTCATCTCGAGGTTTGTTAGACTCAATTGAAGCTACCACAATCATCTGATTGAGGCCCCCCCTCTCAAACAATGGTATTGAGGTCTAATCTTAACCCAAGCTTATTTTAATTTTCCATGAGTAATGGCTTGATTTCATACTTGATTAACCATATAGATGTTTTTTTCTTGAATAGATGAAAGTTTAGAAATAAACTCCAATTGATTTGGTTGAGTCTAGACAAAGAGCTTAAAGTTTTAGCATGGACGGTTTACGAGTTAGGTCACTTGGGATGATGAACGTATGACGTCTGATCACGCGCGTATCTAACGGACGGAGGAGATAGAGCCAGAAAGACTCTTGGTGGGTGAACTAAGGACTGCGTGGCATGCCTAGGTGGAAAGAACTATGAATGGGAGCATGTCATGTCGTCTTTCGGAGCTGCCTATGATCCATACAACACCGCATGGATAAGTAGATAAATATGAGTTTTTTTAATTAAATTAAATGCCAGAGCTTTAAAAAATCATATCTTTGCATAGAAAAATCATAAAAATAAAAGAAAAATACCCTCCTGCTAAGTGAATAAAGGAGAATAAAGTGGACCAAAAATAAATTTTTTTTTGCCAAGTATATGAATTTTAATTAAATAAATACCCTCTGTGGTATTTCAATTCTCCATGACTAAATTTTGCTCCCCATGGCTTGAAATTTCTATGGTTTATTCCTCATCATAGAGGGGATGCTATCTAATTTTTCCAAGGTCAGAAGGCATCACTATACTTCTAGCCCTAATTTTTAAGCTTGGGTGGCCATTTTGGCTTATTTTAATTATATAAATCAAAATATCATCAGAAAATTATGAGGATAATTTAGTGGGTTTCCTGTGGTCAGAGAGGTCTAAAAAAAATATTATGATGTTTTGAATTATTTTGTACATTTCTATATTTAATCAAATGTATACACTTCTTGTTAATTTATGTAAATTATAAACTTACAAAAAATTCACAAAATCAATTCCCCATTATGCATAAAAATCATATTTACTTACTATAAAAATTTAAAAATTATTTGGCGTAGTTTAAGCTCTAAAATTGATTTTTAAAGAAACTTTGTATTTTTGTAAAAAAGTAATTATAAAAAATGAAATAAGCTTACAAAAATCATGAAAAATAGTTTTCTGAGTTCCTTCTGCTCAGGGGCAATTAATAAAAATAAAATATATTTTTGTGAAAATATGTCATTTCTAAAGTGTATTTTGAATTAAAAATAATAAAAATAATCAAAATTTTCAAAAATACAAAAAAGAGGTTCAAAATTTGTACAAGTTTTTCGTGATCACTTAGAATTCATTAGGATATTTTTCTTAATATTTCTTAAGTTAAAAAAAATTTAAAAGATTAAAAGTGAAATTTCTTTAATTTTTCCTTAAAATAATTATAATAAAAATAATAATAATCATAAAAATATAAAATTTAATTTTATGAGTTCTCTGAACTCAAAGAAGTCTAATAAAAATATTAAATAATTTTGGTAATTAAAACATTATTTTCTGTTTAATTAAATCATTGAAATTGATCCAAAATTAAATAATAATAATAAAATTTAATTAAAAAAATCATTTCATCAGAAAACCAGCCTAAGGAAACCACTAATAATTTTCTCATAAATAAAAATTTTATTTTGGACAATTAATTATATCAAGTTTGAAAACTCTACTTCGTGAACTTAAATAATTATTTAAATTAAATTAAATTAAAAAACCACAAAAAAACCACATTATTCTCCTCTGATGTTTCAATTAACTCAAGGATATGCCACTCTGAATGCTCAAGTCATTTGAGTTGTGTTTGATGAGTTATTAGGTAAAGTACCCTAAGGGCAAAATAGTCATTTTAGATTTTGGTTCTTAATAAAAATTTAGGATTAACCAAGGGAAAATGGGAAATTGTGATCTTAATGAACATATTTGGATGAATGAAATACAATGGGATTAAAAGGTATAAACTCACTCACCACCTTTACATAATATCAACAAAATCATAATTCTCCTAATCTTCATGACTTGGAAGTCAATTAAGATCAAATGATTCTTAAGTGATGGGATTAATCTAGAAAGACGATAATTTAATTTAGTTAAGCTTAAAGTTGAGGATGATGTGATCATTTAATAAGAATACATATCAGTTAAATCAAAATTTTGATACTTACCATTCTACATATCAATACACCAAAAATATATACATTGTTAGACCAATATTTTATACTCATCTTTGGTGATATTGCACTTTAATTGAAGGTTTTTTAATATTTTCTTGCAGGTTATTGATTTTTAGGGCTTAAAGCAAAGATGATGAAATTTGGAGTCAAAACAAAGTTTTTGAAGAAATACTCAGTGCCGACAGTGGCAAGGTCAGCACCGGCGACGCAGAACAACTAAAAGCTGGAGAATTTTTACTCAACGCGAACAACGTCAGACTAGCATCAACGGCGCCAAAGGCGGTTCAGACCCTGTTTATAGAAGGTTCGACGTATTTGGACAATTTTTGAAGAGTTTTTGGAGGCACCTCTTGGAGAACCAACCTTGGGCTTTATTTTAGGTCAAATTTCATCAGAAAACAGGCTCCTGTACGTTCATTATTCGCTCCACAATGTTCCACCACGTCACTTTTCATAATCCATCTTCATTACACCATATTTGAGTCAATTAGTAATCTTGCTTTCATAGTTTAGAGTTTTTGTGGTGAGATTTAGTGTGAAACTTTATGTAAGAGTGTTGAAGAAGGAGAAAAGTGAGAGGCTTTTTCTTCGTGCATTTCTAAGGAAAGGCTACAAAGCATTTGCTTTAAGAAAGAGTTCCAGATAAGTTTGTTTGTTTATTTAGTATTGTATGAACTTTCTTTTATATATGAAATTTATGTTTTGTCGTATAATTCTTATGATGTCTAAGTAGTTCCCTCTATCTTTCCCTTTACTATGAGATTTGGTGAAATGAAGAGATAAAATAAATGTGTCATAATTAAAATATAAAATAAATTGTGATGATTTTTCAACTTTGAACTTAATTTACTTTTCAATATGCCCCATTGAATTGTTAAAATATGTTGTGAAACATATGATCCAGGAAATGGAGTATGAGTTTATAATAGAGTGGGTCACATTTGATTTCATGAAGGAAAAATTCGTTCAAGAAATTAAGTGCAAATAAATAAGGAAATATTCTTTGTTGGGTGTAGAATTGGAGAATCTTTAGGGTGACAGACTAAAATCCCTAATTTGTTTTTAGTGTTTAAAAATGAAAGCGAGAGTTAGCCTTGTGAAGGGAAGTGGGAGCTCTGGAGTGGTAGCCGGTATCCTCCTAGCCTAGCCACAGATTTAAGGACAAAACCTAAGATTAACCAATGATTTTCTATGCACTGTATCAGGGTAGAAAATTAAAATTGCTTCTGTTTGGCACAATACATATTATAAACATTTATCTCATCTCATTTTACTAGAATTTCATTGTAGTGGGAAGGATGCTTTTTCACATAAGAAATCTTCATTACATAAACATATTTAGTAGATTAGTAGTTATTATTCAAAATTTGTATTTCTATTTTGCTAATAGTTAAGTAGTTTAGTTTGGTTAATATCTCAACATTCAAAATTAGTGACATTACTATCATTTGATTTTCTGTAAATTTCCTCATAAAATCTATCATTGCTAACTTACACCTTCCCCATGGGATCAATATTTGAGGCTTAAATAGAAAGTCCATTATTACTTGATAACTATGCGTATACTTGTGTAGAATCCCATTATTAATTGCCTATAATTATATATATTTTACACAACTTACTTTCAAATAAGGATCATTTTTGTGTCGCTGTAGTGGTGTCAACTTCATAAATCCTTACATATAAAAGTTGGGATCAAGTTTTTGGCACCATTGTCGGGGAAGGTAATGCTCAAATTTAATTAAATTTATTAATTTTGATAAATTAGAAAATTTAGATAATATATACAAATATATAAAATCACTATATATATATAATCAAATATAAAAAAAGATATTTATTTAAGAGTTTATTTTTAATGAATGTTACTTTGCTTACTTTATTTTCTTATGCAAAATATTGGATCTGAAACTTTAGTACCTTACATTTTAGAATTAGAACGTACTATTAGAAATATTCAAAAACAACAAAGAGAAATTAAGAATTTGAAAGAAATGGAAAATAATATAGAAAATCCAATAAATGAGAATCGACAAAGAACTTTAAAAGATTATGCAAATTCGACAGCAAATGAACTTCATTTAACTATTCAAATTCCTGTTGTTGTTGCTAATTCATTTGAGCCAAAACCTGTTATCATCCAAATGATACAAAATAATTTATTCAGAGGATCACCTACTGAAGATCCTAACTTACATCTTGCTAGTTTTCTTGAAATTTGTGCCACATTTAAATATGATGGAGTGTCTAATGATGCTGTTAGGCTTAGACTTTTTCTTTTTTAATGAAGGGATAAAGCCATGGCTTGGTTAAATTCATTAGCACCTGGATCTATAGAACTTAGGGAGAACTATCACAAAAATTCTTTGTTAAATATTTTCCACCCTAAAAAATTGCTAAGCTTAGAAATGATATTACATCTTTTTGTCAGTTTGATGGGGAATCAATATACAAAGCTTGGGAAAGATTTAACGATCTTCTTAGAAAATGTCAGCATCATGCTTTGGCATATTGGTTAATAATGCAAACCTTTTACAATTGATTAGTAGGATTATTAAGATCTATTATAGATGCTACTACGGGCGGATCATTAATGTCAAAACGTTTTGATGAAGCATATTCTTTAATTGAAGAAATGGCTACTAACAATTTTCAATGGCCCTCTGAAAGGGTAAATCCTAAGAGAGTAGCCAGTATTTATGATTTTGATGCAATGTCTATTTTGGCATCTCAAATTGCTATTATTTCTAAAAAGATTGATCAAATAGGAGTAAAATATTCTCAAATACCCCCAGTATTAGAGGAAAATTCCTAGGACATATTATTGATACTCAACCAATTTATGAAACCTTAAAAGCTATAAATAATCAAAATAATAATCACCATTCTAACTATTTTAACCTTGGTTGGAAAAATCACCCTAATTTTAGTTAGAATAATTATAATAATTCGGTGAATCCATCTGTAAATCTGAACAATCAAGGAAATTATAATTTTTTACCTTTTTATCCTTCAAGATTTAACTCTAATTCTAACTCACAAGTTAAGGAAAAGAAGTTGAAGATGGAAGAAGTCATGTTGAATATGGGAAATCAAATGCAGAATCAAGGTGTTGCTATTTGAAATATTGAAAATCAATTAGGACATATTGCTACTGCACTTAGTAATAGACCTTCTGTAATTCTTCTGAGTATTGTGGAAGTTAATCCAAAAGATCAAAAGAAAGAGCAAATTAAAACTATTCAATTATGAAGTGGAAAAGAATTTGAAACAAGAATCCAAAGAGAAACTGAAGTTGATGAAGAGAAGAAAGAAATGGAAAATGAACAACAGGAAAATGAACAAACACAAGTTTCTTTAGAAAAACCATTACCTCCGTTTCCTCAAAGATTGAAGCAGAAGAATAAAGATAAAAAATTTACAAAATTTTTGGAAATCCTTAAAAAGTTAACAATAAATATTACTTTTGTTGAAGCTTTGGAACAAATGCAAGTTAAGCAAAATTTATGAAGGATGTACTAAATAAGAAAAGGAAGTTTACATATCATGAGACCGTTGAACTCAGTGAAGTGTGTAGTGCTATTATTTAGAAAAGGCTTCCTGAAAAATTAAAAGATCCTAGTAGTTTTACTATACCTTGTGCAATTAGTGAAAACTTTTATGGAAAAGCTTTATGTGATTTAAGAACGAGTATCAATCTTATGCCCTTAAAAATTTTTAAATGTTTAGATTTGGGAGAAATTTCCCATATTACTGTAACACTTTAGTTAGCTGATCGATTAATAACTTTTCCAAAAGGAATTATAAAGGATGTACTTGTAAAAGTGGATAAATTAATTTTCCCTATAGACTTTATAGTATTGGACATGGAGGAAGAAAAAGAGATTCCTATTATTTTAGGAAGACCATTTCTTGCAACAGGAACAACTTAATAGATGCACAAAAAGGAGAATTAATAATTAGAGTTAGTGATCAAGAAGTAAAATTTAATATAGCAAAAGCTATGAAATATCCTGCAATAGAAAAAGATAATTTATGTTTCACGATGAAAGTCGGTGATTATCTAAGTAATGAAAAATTTAAGAAAGAATTTGAAGGTAAATTTAAGCAAGGAAATTTTTTTTAGAATGAAAATGATTCTAAAGAACAAGATTTGGATTATATTCAAGGCAAATTTGAAACGTTAGACTTGTTGGAAAATGATAGTAATCCCTTAAAGTATTAAACCACCTGAACTTGAATTAAAGATATTACCTGCCCATTTAAAGTATGTATTTTTAGGAGAGTCATCAACATTACCGGTTATTATATCTTCCGAGTTAACTAAGATTCAGGAACAAAAGTTATTAGAAATTTTAAAAAAGTATAAAAACGCTTTTGAATGGAATTTAGCAGATATTAAAGGAATTAGTCCTTCAATTTGTATGCACAAAATTTTATTAGATGAATGAATCTAAAGCCGATCCTCAGTAAACATTAAACCCAATAATGAAAGAAGTTGTTTAAAAAGAGATTTTAAAATAGTTAGATGTTGGCATTATATATCCTATTTCAGATAGTTCTTGGGTAAGCCCAATTCACTGTGTTCCGAAGAAAGGAGGAGTGACTGTTGAAGAAAATGAGAAAATGAATTAATACCAATAAGACAACTAGTTGGAGAATTTGCACTGACTATAGAAAATTAAATATGGCCACTAGAAAAGATCACTTTCCTTCATCTTTTCTAGACCAAATGTTAGATAGATTGGCAGGGAATAAGTATTATTGCTTTTTAGGTGGATATACCGGTTATCACCAAATTCCAATTACTCTAGAGGTTCACAAGAAAACAACGTTTACAAGCCCATATGGAGCATTTGCTTTTCATAGAATGCCTTTTCAACAATGCAATGCACCTGCAACATTTCAAATATGTATGATGTCAATTTTTAGTAATTTTATAGAACATGTAATGGAAGTGTTTATGGAAGATTTTTTTTTTATTTGGGACTTCATTTGAATTATGCATTTATAATTTAGAAACAAATTTTGGAAGTATGTGAAAAAGACAATTTAGTATTTTATTGGGAAAAATATCAATTTATGGTTGTTGGAGGTATTGTACTTGGGCATAAAATTTCCGAAAAAAGGCATGAAGGTAGATTCTACAAAAATCCAAGTTATAGAAAAATTACCACCGCTTACTAGCGTTAAAGGGGTGAGAAGTTTTCTAGGACATGCTGGTTTTTACAGGCGCTACATAAAAAATTTTTCAAGAATAACTAAACCTCTGTGCCAACTTTTAGAAAAAGATACAAAATTTGATTTTAATGAAGAATGCATAAAAGCATCTGAATTATTAAATAAAAATTAGTCACTGCACCTATAATAGTACCATCTGGCTAGGAGAAACCATTTGAAATAATGTGTGATGCTAGTGATTATGCTATTGGGTTGTATTAGGCAATGGTACGATAAAGTTCTTAAAGTTATATATTATGCTAGTAAGACTCTAAATGAAGCTCAAATTAATTAATCTACTATTGAAAGAGAGTTATTAGCTATTGTTTATTCTTTTAATAAATTTAGATCTTGTTTTTTTGGAACTAAATGTATAGTGCTTATAGATCATTCTGCTATTAAATATTTAATGCAAAAGAAGGATGTTAAACCAAGATTAATTAGATGGTACTTCTATTACACAAATTTGATTTTATCGGGATTGATAGAAATAGAAATGATAATCAAATTGCTGATCATTTGTCTAAAATAGAAATAGAAATATAAACTAATTTTGCAAAATAAATTTTAGAGAATTTCTCTGATAAAAAATTATATAGTATTGATGAAATGGATGTACAGTAGTATGCTGATATAATAAATTTTATAGTAAGTGATATTCTACCACTTGATATAAAAAATCCACAATTAAAGAACTTTACATATGATTCAAAAAACTATTTTTGGGATGACAGATGTTTATATAAACAATGTAAAGATCTAATTATTAGAAGATGTGTGCCTTATGAAGAAACTCAACAGATAATTGAAAGGTCCATGATTCTGAATTTGGAGGGCTTTTCAGAATAAATAAAACTGCATATAAAATTTTACAAGTTAGATTTTATTGTCCTACTATTTTTAAAGATGTTAATGAATATAATAAAACATGCGATAGATGACAACGTGTAAGAAATATATATAGAAGAAACGAAATGCCTCCAAATTACACATTGGAAGTTGAAATTTTTAATGTGTGGGGATTAGATTTTATGGGACCATTTATGCATTTATTTGGAAACTTATATATATTACTTGTGTTGATTAAATGTCCAAATGGATTGAAGCTATTGCTATACCTAGATGTGATGCTCGGAGTGTTTCTAAATTTTTAATTAAGAATATTTTTACAAGATGATTATGTGTCCAAATGGATTGAAGCTTTTGCTCTACCTAGATGTGATGCTCGGAGTGTTTCTAAATTTTTAATTAAAAATATTTTTACAAAATATAAAATGCCAGAGATTAATTATTATTGATGGAGGATAACATTTCAGGAATAAGGTAATAGAAAAATTAATTAAGAAATATGATATTATACATAGATTCTCTACTTCTTATCGTTCTCAGACTAGTGGTCTAATAGAAATATCAAATCGTGAAATTAAATATATTTGAGAAAAAGCTATAAATCCTTATAAATTTGATTGGTCTGCAAGACTTGATACTACATTATTGGCATACAAAACTGCTTATAAAACTCCTCTAGGAATGCCCCCATACAGACTGATATTTGGAAAAACATGCCACTTACCTGTAGAATTAAGGCATAAAGCATTTTATGCTATTAAAGAATTTAATTTTAATAAAAAAGATACTGGTGAGAAAATATTATTGCAACTCAATGAACTTGAGGAGATAAGAAATGAAGCACATGATAATGCAAAAATCTATATAGAGAAAATGAAAATATGGCACGATCGGAAGATTATTTAGAAGACATTTGAACCTGGACAATATGTTCTATTATATAATACAAGATTGAGATTGTTTCCAGGAAAACTAAAATCCAGATGGTTAGGACCATTTAAGGTGATTAAAGTTTATCATTATGGAACTCTTGTAATTAAGGATCCTAATACTGGAAATATATTTAAAAATAATTGGCATCATTTGAAACACTATTATGAAGGACACATACCTCCATTTAAAGAAGTTTTAATGTTAAGTCAACTCAACTAAACAATTGGTTTGTCGAGCTGACAATGTTAAACCAAGTGCTTTGTGGGAGGCAACCCATACTTATATGTCTAGGTATTACTGTTTAGTTTGTTAAGTGTCTTATATATTAGTAGATAATAGTCCTACACAATTACATTTATTATAAATTAAGTCCAATATTTGTATTAGAAGAAATGTTAAAATCAAATCAAACAAAAAAGTAAAATCGCAAAAATTTGGCCACCTAGTGCAGACGGCGCCAAAGAAAATGGATTTCAGCGCCAATAGCGCCCATCGAGAGCGCCGGTGGCACGAAGAGTAGTTGGATAGTTCTTGCAAATTTTGGCAAACTTTGGCAGGGTTTCTCTCCATAATAACCATCGAGAGGTGTTTTTAAAGTCCTAAAAACTGCCTTAGATGCCTAGAAACTTTCTATTTTCAGATTCCATGGCTTCCAATTCTAGAAATACATCAAGGTATGGAGTTTTCAATAGAAGAAAGTTTAGTAGTTTTGAAGCACAGAGATTATACGATAAAGTTATTACAAAGAAGAGATTGATCAAAGAAAGAGGATTTGTTAATAATGGGTTGATCAATCCAAGTGCTCTAGTTGACAAGATTATTCTGCAAAGGCAATGAGAAATTCTGTTTTACATTACCGCTACGGTTATTGTACTTGTAGTGAAGGAGATATATGAAAATCTACATAGAATTACCCATGGATTTGTCTTCATACGAGGTAAGGCTGTACCAATTACTCGAGGATTAATGAACTGTATATGATAGAAAATGTTCTAATCTGTCATTATGCAAATTTCATTCCCACGCAAGATTTGATGCAAGATATTTATAATTTTCTGACGGATGAAAGTGATATGTACGAAGTACGAGATGAAGGATATATTAGTTTTCCTACTTTATAACTTAAAATAATTTCAAAGCAGTGGAATTTCTTTATTTGTGCAAAATTACTCCCTACTATGAAGATCAGTAGAGTCACCAAGGATAGTGCTATTTTAAACTACTATATTCAAATGGAGAAACCTATTGATATAGGTTCAATTATTTTTAAACATGTGATGGGAATCATTATGAATGGGTCAATTTATGGACTTGGGCATCCTTCTACAACTTTTTTGATTTGCAGTCAATCCCAAGTGGGAGCCCATGATTCCTATTGATGATCAATTTGTTTGTAATGGAAATGAAGCACTAAATGCTATTATAGATCATTTTTCACATTCTTCAACTTCATTAATGCCACCAACATTTGGAAGTTTGGTTGCTTTAGAGAAGAAATTAAACTAAATTGAAATAGAACATCAGAGTATTATAAATGCAGTGGGAGATCTCAAGTACCTTTTTGATCACTTAGATTGGAGAATGGAAGAGAATTTTGATCATATTGGAATTTTTGAAGCAGGATTAGTTCAGATGTTTAAAGAAAAGGGGTGGATCGAAGAAAATTAGACAGATCAATTCCCGTACTGATCCTTCTACAACCTATATGTTCATTACCAATCTATGGGAGATATTAGAGGAGGTGAAAGCACTGAAGATGAGACTGAATGATTGAAGATTGTGAATTCTCTACTTGCTTAAAAGTGTTTATGTTTTTAGTGTAATTGTGTGGATTTGGTTAGGTTTGATTTGGTTTATTTTTGCTTTGGAATTCTGAACTTTGATTATGTGTATAGTTTTGTGTCAGCGTTTAATGTTGTGGCTTGATTTTGATGCTGATTTATAATTAGTTTTCTTAATAAGTGTCATTTTGTGATTTGTGAAATGTGTTTGTAAATAGTGTATTTTCTTATATAAAGGACAGTTTGTTGTTGTCTATGAAAATTATTGTTTGTAAAATGTGTATTTATGAATTTAGATAAAAAATTGTGTTTAAAAATACCAAAAATATTAGAGAAAATTGAAAAGAAATTGAAAATTTGAAAATTTGAAAATTTGAAAATCAAAAAAGTTAATTTCGGACCTTCAGTGTCGATGGCGCTGACATTGCCACCGACGATGCCTTCAACTCGAGAGCAACGAATTAACCCTTTAATTCACGATTTTCACTGCTAACCTCCATTTTTACCCCTTAATTCACCTTCAACCTTTGGTTTTGCACCTAGGGCTTGATTTTGGGTTGATTTGAGGTGGTTTAGAGGCAAAGGAACTTTGAATTTCATCTTCTCTAGGTAAGAACTACACTTTAAAGTAAATTTTTTTTAATGTCACCAAAGATTTTTCTTATATTGACTAGATTTGAAATTTTAAATTTTTTTTAAGAGATTTTGATAAATTACTTTGGTGAAGAACTCTTACTTAGTAGATTTAAATTTAAAGTGATTTACATTTTGATTTTCAGAATTTTGGGAATTATTCAGATTTTTTTTTCAAATTTTTCTAGATTTCTTTTGGCACCTAGATCGAGCAAAAGAAAAGTAAAATATGACGAGCAAAGGTTTATTTGCTTTAGAGTCAGTGCTTGATTTCATAGTCTTCAAGAAAATAAAAAAGTGATTTAGGATCGAGGTTTTAAAAATCCAGGAGGAAAAGTTGAATTATTGATTATTGCTGGCCAGTGGGAAAACTTCTACTATTTTACTGTCAATGCGATAGTTGGGATTGTGATGGAATTTTATGCCAACCTTCCTAAAGCTTCTGATGATTTTGTTTTTGTTCAAGGAAAAAAGGTGTAGTTTACTCCAAGAAAAATCAATGAGTTTGATAAATTAGAAGATATTTATAGATACCAGTATCATTTGTTTTCTGTTATAGATCGAGCCTTAGATGAAGTTATTTCTTTTCTTCTAGTGAGAAAGGGTCTTGGAAAATAAAAAATGGAGTTAAAGTTAACTTTCCCCTTTCTATGTTAAATGTAGTGTCTAAGGCTTGATATTATTTTATTTCTGGGAGGATGATTCTACCAAAGCATCATAGTGAAGTGACCAAGGATAAAGCTATCCCAAACTTTTGTATTCAGCAAGTGATGGATATAAATGTAGGCTCTATCATTTATATGAACATTCAATCTATTTGATTTGAGAGAGACCAGTGATGGATTGGCACACCGTGCTCTCATTTACACACTTTGTAAGCATGCATGAGTTGATTTCAGACCTGATAAGGAAAGGATTGAGCCTTAGAGACTGATTGGACCTGCCAACATCAGGACTTATGAGTCCCATGTTGATTGGAGATCTGGAAGATAGCCTAGGGATATTCCTTCTACTTATAGAACCCCTACTTTTTGTGAGCCTACTTCAAGTGACCCCAGCAACAGAGAGTTGTTGGACAAGATAATGATTCAACAGGGAGATATTTTGAGGATGGATCATAGGATGCAGAATATGGAGGCTAGAAATGCTCACACTGATGATCTGATTCGCCAGAAATTTGAGTACATGAGGAGTGACCATACAGTTTAGTTCCCTATTGTGCCTACTTATACTCCATATCAACAACAAAAGTTAGATGTCAATGATGAGGAAGATGATGACTGGTGATCTTTTTTTTTATTTGTTTGTATGTGTTTGTACTGTGTGAATGTATTGTTTGCGTTATGTTGTTGTTGGGACTCTGTTGTTATCTTATGTGAAACTGTATTTTGAAAAACTGTTTTCATTTTTAAATTTTAGTTTTGTTGTTATTTTCAGCACTTTGTTATGTATTGTGATTAGCTCTTTCTCAGCAAATTTTATGTGTATTATGTGCAATTTTTTTTTATAGCCTTGTAGATCTCATATTAGCACCTGCAGTATTTCAAAATTTATGTTAAAAAATCATAATCTCCAACATGTATGAATTTTTTTATGTATTTATTGCTTTCTTTCACCCTTCATATTTTAAAGTTCTTCATGTAAAAAAATTCTTTTAAAGTTTTGAGTTTGGAGGGAAGAAGAAAAATCATTTTTAGTAAAAGAGAAAGAACTTAATTTTATTTGTCCTCACTTAACTGAAATTTCAAAATTTTAAAGCTAACATGACCTTTGGTATTAAGGGTTAACTCTAGATAACTATATTTATGTTTCTAAATATATAGTAATTTTAAGTAAAAAATTTCAACAATAATGGTTAATTATAGGGGCTAAGATATTTTGTAAAAGAGAATAAGACTATGTTTTTCTATTTTTAGTAAAGAAAATTTGTATTTTTGAAATATTAAAAAAATCATAAAAGATTTATGTAAGAAGGAAAAAATTAAACTTTATGAAATCTTTAAGTTAATATAAATTTTTTAAGTGAAGAAATGTAAAAAGTAACTTTAAAAAGAGGATAGAGAAGTTCAAAATCATTAAAGACTATCCAGATATAGTAATCCTCAAAAAAAGAAAAGAAAAAGGCTATCCAGATATAATAATCCTCACATTAAAATTATGAAGAGGATATTGAAGTTCAAAATCATTAAAGGCTATCCAGATTTAGTAATCCTCACAAAAAGAAAAGAAAAAAGAAAAGGAAAATAAAAGAGAAAATAAAAAGAAAAGAAAAAGAAAAGAAAAAAAGAATAGAAAATAAAAAGAAAAGAAAAAGAAAAGATGTGGGGAGAAGCTTGAGGAGATGCCTAAATTAAAATTGGCTTCACTTGAATCAACTTAAGGAAAAAGACATGGATACATTTTCTAAACTTTTTATTTGAATATTAATTTAATTATTAATAAAGTTTTATGAAGTTCTCTTTCACATCAATGTTTAAGTGAATTTAATATAACAAATTGCAATTTTTCTTGAAAGAAATAAATGATAAAAAACCATAAACTTGATTACTGAATATCTTTACACCTTTAGTATTATCTGGAATTGTTTTGAATTTTTCTTAAGTTAAACTATTATGTTTAGAGAACTAAAATATGAAAGTCTAAAAGTTAAATTCTTTATCACAAGTCATATTTTAATGTAGTAGAGAAGTTACTTGAGGATAAGTAACTTGTAAGTTTGGGGGATTTTGATACACCAAAAATAAATGCATTTTTAGACCCATATTTTATACTTATTTTCGGTGATATTGCACTTTAATAGAAGATATTTTGATGTTTTCTTGTAGGTTGTTGATTTTTAGGGCTTAAAGTAAGAAGGAAACAAAGAAGAATTAAATTTGGAGTCAAAATGACATTTTTGAGGAAATACTCAGCGTCTGCAGCGCCAATGGTGCAGAACAACCAAAAGATGGAGAATTTTTACTCAGTGCCTACGATTACAGACTAGCGCCGACGATGCCAAAGGTGGTTCGTTTCTAGATGGTCAATGTATTTAGAGGATTTTTGAAGAGTTTTTGGAGGCACCTCTTGGAGAGCCGACCTTGGGTTTTATTTGGGGCCAAATTTCATTAGACAATGGGCTTCTCTACGTTCATTTTTTGCTCCACAACGTTCCACATGCCACATTTTCATAATCCATTCATTCCACCACCATATTGGATTCAATTAGTAATTTTACTTTCATAGTTTAGAGTTTTTGTGGTGAGATTTAGTGCGAAACTTTTTGTAAGAGTGTTGGAGAAGGAGAAAAGTGAGAAAGTTCTTCTGCCTGCATTTCAAAGGAAAGGCTACAAAGGATTTACTTTGAGAAAGAGTTCTAGATAACTTTGTTTGTTTATTTAGTGTTGTAGAAACTTTCCTTTATATATGAAATTTTTGTTTTGTCATATCCTTCTCATGAAGTCTGAGTAGTTCTCTCTATCTTTTCCCCTACTCTGAGATATGGAGAGATGAAGAGATTAAATGTATGCGCCATAATTAAAATATAAAATAAATTGCAATAATTTTTTAACTCCAAACTTAATTCACCTTTTAATCTCCCCAATTGATTTATTAAAATATGTTATGAAACATTTGATCCGGGAAATGGAGTATGAGTTCTACAACAAAGTGAGGGTCACATTTGATTTCATAAAGGAGAAATTTGTTCAAGAAATTATGTGTAAAGAAATAGAAAAATATTCTTTGTTGGGTGTAGAATTGGAGAATCTTTAGGGTGGGAGACTAAAATCCCCATTTTTGTCTAAGTGTTTAAAAACTAAAGCAAGAGTTAGCCTTCAGGTGAAGGGAAGTGGGAGCTGGCATCCTCCTAGCCTAGCAATAGATTTAGGGACTAAACCTAAGATTAACCAATGATTTTCTATGCACTGCATCATGGTAGAATATTAAAATTGCTCCTATTTGGCACAATACATATTATAAACATTTATCTCATCTCATTTCACCAGAATTTCATTGTAGTGGTAGGGATGCTTTTTAACATAAGAAATCTTCATTACATAAACATAGTTAGTAGATTAGTAGTTATTATTCAAAATGTACATTTCCATTTTGCTAATAGTTAAGTAATTTATTTTGGTTAATATCTCAACATTCAAAATTAGTTACAATGATTTCATTTGATTTTCTGTAGATTTCTTGATAAAATTTATTATTTCTAACTTACACCTTCCCCGTGGGATCGATATTTAGGGCTTAATTAGAAAGTCCATTATTACTTGATAACAATACGTATAATTGCGTAGAATCCCATTATTAATTGTCTATAAAAAATTTTTTTTACACAACTTACTTTTCATATAAGGGTCATATTTTTGGTATTGTAGTGGTGTCAACATCATAAATCCTTACATATAAAAATCGGGATCACCTATCATGATTGTTAAGGGCTTATTAGTGACGTAGGCTTGATGTCTACACTCAATTTATCGGATTTAAAAGATAGCATGATTGGAAATTAATATCATTAAACACTACAAGCCTTACCTTAATAGCGGGCACCACAATCTTAAATGACATCAGCCTTAAAGGCACTCACTCACATAACTTTTAAATGAAACATCAATTGAATAATTGGGTATCCTATCCTCAAGATAATTAAATTATCAAGTGATCCCGGTCAAATATAGTTGTGTAAAATTTATAAAGTTGACTCCACTTTACAACGGTTCCAAGAACTTGATGATGTATTTTCTGAATAATAACGTTAAGTACTTAATGTTGGGATTCTATGCAAGTTTACGTATTATTATCAATTAATATAAGACTTCCTATTTAAGTCCCAAATATTGATCCCACGAGGAAGGTTTAAATTTTATATAATAAATCAACAAGGAAAGTTATAGAAAAAAAAATTTATGTTACTAATTTTGAATGTTTAAGATACTATCAAAGCTAAATTATTAAGTACTGGAAGAATTTAAATGCAGAGTTTAAAATATTAACTACTAAACTATGTTTATGTGATAAAGTTCTCTAATATGAAAAAACATCTTTTCCAATACAATAAATTTTTGGTGAAATGAGATGAGGTAATTCGTTTAAATATGTATTTTGGCAAATAGGAGCAATTTTAATTCTCTACCCTGATTAAGTATTATAGAAAATCATTGGCTAATCTTCGGTTAGGTCCCTAAATCCGTGGCTAGGCTAGGAGGATACTGGCTCCCACTCTAGAGCTCCTACTTCCCTTCCCCCGAAGGTTAACTCTTGCTTTAGTTCTTAAACACTAAGATCAAATTGAGGATTTTAGGATTTTAGTCTGTCACCCTATTAATCTCTAATTCTACACCCAACAAAGTATATTTCCCTATTTATTTGCACTTAATTTCATGAACAAAATACTCCTTCATGGACTTAAATGTGGTTCTCAACATATTTTAACAATTCAATTGGTGAATGAAATACTTAATTTCCTGAATCATACTACAAGACTTAAAACATTAAATAACTCATAATTTAATACATATAAAAATTTTCTGAGAAAGAATTATTACAAATACATCCAACAAAGTATTAAAAACTAACAATAGTACTAAAATGGTTCTCAAAGTAAAAATATTCTCACAAATCTATAGTTTACAATTCAACATAACATTTAAAATAAATTGTTACACTCTAAAACAAAGAGTCTCAACAATAAACAACAACCAAACATAAAATAAACAAAAAATCTAAAAAACACATCACCAATCATCATCATCATCATCTTCTTCTTCTTCCACATCCAAATTTTGTTATTAATATGGGGTAAAAACAGGGTGAGTAGGAAACTGAACTGATTGGTCACCCCTCATGTATCTGACCATCACATCATCATAAGCAGCATCATATTTGAACTTTTGTCATGTGAAATCATCATTTTATGAATTTTTAGCCTCCATATTTTCCTTTCTACTCTCTATTCCCAATATATCTCCCGTTTGGATCATCATCTACTCCATAAGTTTTTAAATAGTAGGGTACTAGAAGTAGTACATGAAGTAGAAGGAATTTCCCTGGTCATAATTCTAGATCTCCATCCAACATGAGATTCATAAATCTTTATATTGACAGGCCCAATAGGTTTTAGAAATTAAATCCTCTCCTCATCCACTCTAAAATCAACTCCTGCTTGTTCACATAGTGTGAAGATCAGGGTAGGGTGGGCTAATCCACCAATAGTCTCTCCTAGAGCAATAGATCGAGTGTTCCTAGAAATAATAGAGCCTACATCTATCCTTCTCATCTGCTGGATACAAAAGTTCAAGATGGCTCTATCCTTTGTAACCTCACTATAATGATTTGCGGGTATCATTCTACCAGAAATAAAGTAGTGTCGGGCCTTAGATGCTACATTTAACATATAAAGAGGAAAGTTTACCTTAACATTATTCTTCACCTTCCAATCTCCTCTTCCATCAATAAGAAAAGAAATAACTTCATCCAAGGCCTCATTTGTATCAGAAAATGATTTTTACTGGCAAATATACACATCTTCTAATTGATAAAATTCATTAATTTTCCTTGGAGTAAATTCCACCATTTTTGCACGAACAAACACATTGTCTTCAGAATTCTCCTTAAAATTAGCATAGAACTCCATCACTGCACCAATAATAGCCTTGGCAGTAAAGTAATAAAAATTCTCCCATTGCTGAGCATTAATTAATCTTTCAACTTCTCCACCTTAATTTTTAAATCCTTGATCTGGAATTACTTTTTTAGTTGTAAGTAGACTATTAAAGCAAATGTTGGCCTTGTAATTGACAAAATTTTGATCATTAAAATCCACCTTTCTCTTTCCCTTGCTCATTCTAGGTGCCATGGTAAATCTAAGAAAATTAAAATCCAAATAAATTCCTAAAAATTCTGAAAATCACAATGTGGAACATTTTAAATTTAAATCTACTAAGTAAGAGTTCTTCACCAAAGTATTTTCTCAAAACATTTTAAAAATTTTTTCAAAATTTTGGATCTCGGCAATGTAAGTTAAATGCTTGGTGAAAATAAAAAATATTGAGTTCAAAGTGTAGCTCTTACTTAGAGAAGATGAAATCTGAACTTCCTTTGCCTTAAAATCACCTCAAATCCAAGCAAAAAATTTAACTATTTTGATTTTTGCAATTTTCAATTTTCTTTCAATTCACTCCAAAGTTTATTTAGTCTTTTTGAACACTAATTTTCATCGTAAAATAATTCATAAAAAAGAATTTTCATAAACAACACCAAACTAACTTTTTTATATGACAATACACTTTTTACAAATACATTTTTTTAATCACACTTTCACATCCTTAAAGCAAAATAAAATATAATTCAACATTGAAATCAACCCACAACACTGGAACGATGACACAAAACTATACACACAATCAAAGTCAATAGAGTTCTAAAGCTAAGTAAAGTAAAGTAAATCAAATCCACACAATCACATTAAATACTTATTTACTTTAAAGTAGTAGCGAGTCCAAATTCTTTAATTGTTATGCTTCATCTTCATTACTTTCTCCTCCTCTAAGATCTTCCCTAAACTGGTAATGGGCATACAAATTGTAAAAGGGTCGGTACGGGAATTGATCAATCAAATTTTCATCGATCCATCCAATTTTCTTGAACATCTGCACCAATTTCACCTCAATTGTGCCAGTATGATCAAAGTTCTCTTTCATCCTCCAATCTAGGTGATCAAAAAGGTAGTTAAGATTTTTTATTGCATTTGTAATACTCTGAAGTTCCCTTTCTATTTTCTTCATTTTCTTCCCCAAAGCTTTTGAACTTCCAACTATTTGTGGCATCAATGGTGTTGAAGCATGTGATGAATGATCCAAACTAATATCTATTGCTTCATTTCCATTCTCAATATAATTATCATAAATAGAAATCATGGGCTCCCAATGTAATAAAACTTTCTCCAAACTTTCATATAGAAATTGAGATTGACTGCAAAGTAGGAAAATTTTGAAAGGATGCCCCAGTCCATATATTGGCTCATTCATAATAATACCCATAACAAATTTGAAAATAATCGATCCCACATCAATGTATTTTTCCATTTGAATGCAATAATTTAAAATGACACTTTCTCTTGTAACTCTACTAATCTTCACTGTACGGAGTAAAAAACATCATTGTTTTGATATTGGATTAAGCAGCGAGCGGAGAAACTAACGTATCCCTCATCTCTGATTTCCCAATTATCATTTTCATCCGTCAATAAATTATATACATCTTTCATCATATCTCTCATTGGAATAAAATTTTTATAATGATAGATTGGAATGTTTTCTATCATATACAAATCATTAATTCAAGTCGGAGTAAATGGTACAACCTTACCTCAAACGAAGATGACTCCTTGGGTAATTCTATGTAAATTAACATAGAATTCATTTACCACTGGTACAACAACTACAACAGTAGTGTAGCATAAAACTTCCCAACATCTCTATACAATGATTTTCTCAATATGTGAACTTGGATTACTCAATTAATGATTGACAAAGCGTCTCTCTTTAATATATCTCTTTTTCATGATGACTTTGTCATATAATCTCTGCATGTCAAAACTGAAAAACTTTTCTTCTATTGAAAACCCCATACCTTGAAGTATTTTTAGAATTGGAAGCCATGTAAATCAAAATTAGAAAGTTTCTAGACGTCCAAAGCAGTTTATAGGCCTTTAAAAACACCTCTCGACAGTTATTTAGGAGCGCAATCTCGCAAAAGTCCATTGAATTTTTTCTGAATGCACAAAACTGCTCGAGACTCCATTGACACTCCTGATGGCGCTGTCGGCGCCATGCTCCATATAGCGGGCACAGTTAGTGCCCATTCTGGCACTGTCGGTGCTAGAGGCCAAAATCACGTCTTTTAATTTTTTGTTCATTTTGATTCCAAATTTACCTCCAATACCAATATTCATCTTAATTTATGTTATATAAAATTATTTAGGATTCAAAAATATCATTATTTCCTAAAAACACTTATTAAAAAAATAGTAGTAATATATATATATATATATATATATATATATATATATATATATATATATATATATATATATATATATATATATATATATATATATATATATATATATATATATATATATA
>JXCR01146134.1:3500-24679 GCA_002079205.1 Phalaenopsis hybrid cultivar
TTTATTTATTTATTTATTTATTTAAAGAAGCATTATACGTCTCACTACGCGTTAATCTTTAATAAAATTGATACATTTTTTGTTGGAAGATGATTCCCAACTAAAAATCAAAAGAAATACAATGACACTCAATAATAAGGATCATCAACCACATACAACTCCACTTGAAAATAAAAAAAGAAAGTGTAACTTGTACCCAATTTATGACCGAGCTTATACAAGTATACCCAAATCAAAAAAATAACTCCCAAATTAACTAAGAGAATTAAAGTGTTTCGTCAAATGACATGGGATGGACCATTTCGGAGTTCCACGCAGAGCGGTTTTCGACAATGGGACAGTCTTCAAAAGTACAAAGATCAATAGCTTCGTCAAATGACATGGGATACTCTACAATCTACTATCCCAGGGCAAACGAACTGGCTGAGGCCTTCAACAAAATGCTTGTGCAGATTTTAAAGAAAAATTAGACAAAAATAAAAGAGATTGGCATAATAGATTATTAGAAGCATTGTGGGTCTACGGGACGACGTTCAGAAATCCTACTCAATGTACACCTTACGTGCTCATATACGAATCAGAGGTCGTATTGCCATTGGAAGTTCAGACACCGTCTCTTAGAGTCATCATCACCAACTAAATTACAACCAAGGAAACTGCAAAGCTCAGAATTGAAGAATTAGAAAGTTTCAAGGGAAAACGACTAGAAGCACAACAGAATCTGAAACTTTACCAAACAAGAATTGTACAAGCACATGACAAATTAGTCCTCCCAAGGACGTTCAAAGTGGGTGACCTCGTTCTTGTTCTCAAAAGACATGTTCTTGCACGTCGCAAGGTAGGTGGAAAATTTGAACCAAATTGGGAGGGACCATTTGTGGTAGAAAAGGTCTATTCAGGAGGAGTCTACCAGCAAGTGAATTTTCAAGGTGAAAGACCTATGTTGTCGTTCAATGAACGATATTTGAAGACATACTATACAACTTGACGCTACTTAAAATCACCTTTTTGAAAATTTGATTATTCTAGGGTTATTTATTTGGCTGAGTCTAATACTGGGTCAAAATTTTGTAATAAAATTAACCTCAGTCAAATGAAAACTTTTGAAATTGTATACTCCAATTTTCTCTTTCTCCTTATAATTTTGATATTCTACTAAATTAAATTAAATATAAAAAAATAATTAATAAATAAATAATCTTTGCCCCTGTGTAAGAGACAATTATGTCTAATNAGCGCAGAATGGCGTGTTGCTGCAGCTGAACTCAACCTCGCGAAGTGGGATGATGACGGCATCAGGGTCCATGAAGCGGCATGAAAAGGTTTCGAGGGCGTTCGGGTGGATTGAGGAGTGGTAGTGATTGGAGCGGTGGGATCTGCCGGCGAGTTTCTTTTGGTGAAAGCGAAAGTTGTGTCTGAGGTCGGAGAATATGCGGCGCTTGGAGAGGCCTTCGCTGAACATCACGAAGACGGCACGCACGGTGTTCCAAAGGCGCTTGGCTGTCTCCGTGGGCGAGGTGGTGCTGGATTCCATTTTCTCGCTTTCTCCTTAAATATTTCAGAGCTTTCTTTCACTCAAGGAAATAGAGGGCGCAATTATGAGAGAAATGAAAGAAAGGCGGGCATTTAATAGAGGGGCGAGATTTGAAGGTAACTTAGTTTTCAAGATTTGTGAAGCCATATTTCTACTAAAAATAATTAGTTAATCAATTCTATTATTTATTTGAAAATGACAAATGCCCTAAAAATAAGAGAGCATTAAATAACAAAATCGTTTACGAGTGATAAATATTGTCAATAATTGTACTCTTAAGATTTCTGTGTCGCTTTTCTCTATAAATGGGGTGTATTTAGTGGCTTTCCCCTCCATTTCCTAAATTTTGGCCCTTCTGCCGTTTGTACTTGTGAAAGAAGATCTCAAGCACCAAGAGACTAGTGAGTGAAGAAAAGCTGACGAGGGCTCTTGGACTCCCTGCTTCGAAGGCTCACCCTTATGGGGATGAGAAGAAGATAAAATCTGAAAGCTTTCATTGAGTCTTAAAGAAGAGAGCTAGTGAAGAAGACTGACAGACTAATAAAATAAACAGCTGACGGTGAAGAAGCCGATCGTGGAAGTTTTGAGAGAGTAATAAAACTCATTGCCGATGTTGGAGGTTAGTACTCGGAAAGGAGGGGGTAATTCACCTAACTCAACTATTGTCTCAAGGACTGGGGTAAATAATGGTGGTTGCGCAAGTTTCACTGTCGAAGTTCATTTAATTCAATCTCCGATCAGAGAGGTTGCTCAGGGCGACGCTCCTCATCCAACTATGGATCCGGTCTAACTGGAGTTCATCCAAGGTGAAGCCTCATCAATGGAAGGCACCCTTCTCCCGCCTTTGATCGAAGAGGGTGTCGAGCGGATGATGCATTTACACCCGTTGCTGAAAGTTTTCGTATGTCAAAGTTAGTGTAAATGATTGGTAAACTAAGCTTTTCCTTACTAGATCCTTTAATGTATTCTTATAACACAAACTATAATGTTGTAGAGTGAACTGTGGAGATCTTTGACCTCCAGCCAACATGGGCCAAGAATCCTCTCGAGCCAAAGGAGCCTGCTGACCCTTCTATCCATGTCATGCTTGAAGTGGTGTCCATCATACTGACTCAACCCGCACTTACGTGTACTTTTAATCTCCTCAATATTGCCAGAAAATATATCACAAATTATATCTAGCGGCTAGTGTGAACAAATGTAATAATTTATAATAGATTTTCACACTAGGGGTGCTACACAAGTATACGTATTGTTTCATGTAATATAAAATTTTCCTTAAAAATCCTAGTATCAATCCTACAAAAAATGCGATAACTCATAAAATCAACTTACAAAAATTCTATTTAAATTGCAAATTAAAAAGATAAGAGATTTAAAATGATATGCTCGTTAAAAATTACTACTAAAAGAGTTAAAAAGAAAGTAACAACTAAATGTAAAAGCTTAACAAAATATAACAACAAATTTGGATATTATGAAAAACCTTTCTCCTTGCAAAGAGATATTAATCTATGTATGATTCAAATGATTTAAGACAAAATTGAGATATTGTGAGAAATAGAAGCATACCTTATTCTTTACCCCTCCGGTGCTTGCAAAGAACATTAGTTAACTTAAGAATTATTCATTAACATCTCGATTCCACATCAGTGCTATCTAGCCTCTCACCTCTAGATGCCCCTAGTCCATGCCACCGTAAAGACTGAATCCCAGTGTCAGGGTACTAAACCTTAAGCCAAATTGATAAGACTCTAGCTTGTCACTCTAGGTCTAACCAATTCTACACCCATCAAAACTTATCTCCCTATTTATTTGCACTCCCCCTTAGGTGATCGCAATATCTCTATCTAGAATGAAGTGTAGTATCCACAAGTAGGGTGAAATCATAGCCCTTGCAGGTCATTATGTTTCTCAATGGATTTTAACATCATAAGTGGACAATTTGCGAAGTAAATAAAGATTCAATGAAAACACCATCAGAATTTTTAAGAGTAAAAAGAAATATTTAAATCATTCTCATCCCACAAGATTAAGTCTCATATGCAAGAGAAAGAAAGGGAACTAATCAGAATTCATGGAGATTAAACAAAAACAAAACATTCTCAATGAAATCCAAGTTTTACAACAAAAACTTGAACAGAAATACAAAGCACATTATGTCTTCACCCCAAGTAAACTTCTAAAATTTCCTTTAAGCAATCTCCAAACTTCTTCACACTAAAATACACTCACACTTACACTTGAACACAAAACATAAAAAACCTAACTTACTATTGCCGCTCAATTGATGTTTTGAGGCACAAAAAGGTCTCTAAATTCGCCAAATCCTTCTCATTAATTAAAAAGCAGAAAATAATCAAGGGTTGCTTCAAACACCCCTCCAAAATTCGGTCAAATTTGATCTATCTTCTAGAACAGTGGCTACTGGCGCTATAGCGCCAGTCTGGAACGCTATAGCGCCCTTCTCGCTCGACTGTGGTGCTATGGTCATTTTTTCCTCATTTTCTCTAAATGTCCATTCCATATACGTGAAACAAAAAACATAAAAAATAACTTTGTTTAAAGTGCAATATCATTAAAACTCTACATAAAAGGCTTATAAAATATGAACTAAAAACAAGTTATTTTTTGGTGTATTACCCACCACCTTTAATGGCTCCACCTTCTCCTTCAGTCGACTCGAAGAGGAAGCACATGGTCAATGGAGAGTCTCATGGGTTGATTGTATGATGTCGCCGTCGGAATGTGTCGCCGCCGCCACCAATTCCCGTCTCCATGTCATTGGTTTGTCATCATTGTAGAAAGAAGTCGCCACTCTATTTATCTATTTTATTATCTTATTCTCTAAATGAATTATTCTCTCATATCATACAAATGATCTTGAAATATTTAAGAAACTCAGAGAAGAAGGAAAAGCGCAAATAAAAATAGAAAGCTGAAGAAAATGTCATAAAGATTTCCTTGTATAGATTTTGAAAGTTTCTAATTCTCGAAATTTTATCTAACCACATGAAAATTCCATAACCAGAGAGCCTAAGTTTCTCAATCTCCTAAAAGAGTAAGCTCCTATAGTTAATTACATCTTAAATAGTTGAAATTACTTAAGAAAAATCCTGGTTGAAGCAAATATTTGTTCTCAAAGAAGTTTTAAGTGTCAAGATCAAGGAAAGAAACGTCAATGTTTGATCCGAAGGGTAATAGATTTCTATAAATCTAACACTACCTTAAAGGTTTTGTTTTCTCATTTTCTTTTGTTTTTTTTTTCTTTTTGTTTATGCCGTTTTGTTTTGTTGTTTTTTTTCTTACCTATGTTGTTTTGTTTTGTTTATATTTTTTTTGTTTTGTTGTTTAGTTATGTTTATTTGATAAGCCTAAAAATTACACACACACACACACACACACGCAGATATATATATATATATATATATATATATATATATATATANGACAATTATGTCTAATAAATGTTTTCTTTTGTTCTTGTTCCTGCTAAATTTTAGCGCACTAATATTTTTTTGTCGTCTGCAAAAAAAATGTCAGGACAGAAGCTGATCTTTTCTTTCAAGGATGGCTAGAATCTCACACTTAACAAAGAAAGGGCAGCTCAGGGTGGCATCATAGACTTCGACTTGGACTTTGATCAGGTCGACGTAAACTATGAGGGTCCCCAAATGTACATTATCAGCCATCGAGAGAAAGAAGGGCTATTGTTGTTGTTGAAGATCAGCACTAAAAAGGATTCCTCATTGAAGAGGAAAAAAGTGATAGCATAGCAAAACTCGATGGAAGGGACTAGTCATCTGCCGTCTATGATAACAACGCTAACAGGACATCAAGCCAGTGCTGATGATGAGAGACCGTCAGATGCACTGTTAAGAAGAACTCAACACAGAAATGCCAATCGCCAAAAATATAGAGATTTCCAACTTGAAGAAAGAAGACGTCTAAAAGAGGCAAAAAATTTACTTGCCCCAATTCTTGAAGGGAAAATCTACGAACCTTACAGGAGAGAGACTTTCTCTAGTTTACCTACAATAGAGCACGAGTCTGACTCTGCTACAGAGCCGACATTACTGAAAATTAAATATGAGCTTTGTGCAGATTGCCCAACGTGCAACACTGATATCCCAAGACAGATGCCAGACACAGGAGCATTTGTGGAATACCCAGAATGTAACGTCCTCCACTTAGAGCATTACAACACTCTAGAGGAGTATGCATCTAACAACAGTGGATTTCAGACTACTGGCTACTCAGTTGGAGAATCATATATCCCATTGGATACAGAGACAGCGCAGACATGGATTCCTATGGATATTGAAATGAGGGAGCGGCCCCGACAGTCTCAAATGGTTACTATGGCAGAATTTGACAAGATGAACAAAGTAAAGAAGAGAGAGTTTGTATTCTACGAAGAAGTTCAAGAAAAATTTATCAACATACTGGAAGGTCTGGAACTGACACCAGAGTCTTTTCTGAAAGTGAAGAAAGAAGCATTCTTTAGTGCGTATTTGACTTGAGAGACAGAGGTCGAGTCAGTCTGCTAATGGAAAGAACTTATTCAGAACCACAAAAGTAGATGCATGGAAAAGGCAGGATAACCATTCAATGTGGTTGTTGCTACAATTTCACTAAGGATAGGCAAGGGAACCCCCGGGTATCTTAACGCGCGACGAGGTGGATTCATTGCCTCCCACAATAAAGTGGATGATAAAAAAAATGGTCAGATGAAGCGTGTTGCCCGTGGACTGCATTCCAAACAATGGCATCATCAACATTTATGAAGAGGGAGATTGTATTCCCCCACATATAGATCACCATGATTTTGTCAGACCTTTCTGCATGGTCTCGTTCATGAGTAAAAGTGATATTTTGTTTGGAAAAGAAATCAACGTCATCAGACCAGGTGAGTTCAAAGGATCAGTTGCAATTCCGTTGTTGATGGGTTTGGTACTAATTTTAAAGGGAAATGGAGCCAATCTAGCAAAGCACTGCATTCCTGGAGTGTCATGATGCAGAGTTTCTATCACACTCAGAAGGATGGATGACAACAACATGTCGTATGGATTCCGACCGGATCCATAATTGGAGGAGCTACAGCCATATGAGCTATGAGATGGTTGTACCTCTAAGTACATGCAAAAGAAACTCTTGTCCTAGAGCGTGGCTTAGTAAGTCAGCTTAATCAGGAGCTCGTCCCATAGAGGACAGACAAATAGTTTTTGTCTCCTTTTGTACTACGTCTGAGCAACATATATGATATGTACTCAACATATGATGTTTCAAATGTATTCAACATGATGTCTCTATTGATGCTTTCATCATGTATTCAGTCTGTAACACTTGTTTGAAGCAGCTTAATGAAATTTCTTTCAGATTTCAGCATATTTTTCAAATTGCCCTTTTGTGTGATGAATAAAAAAGAACCAGAACCATACGTTGGTTCTGAATTAGAATGAACAAAGAACACAACAATAAAAATATTGATGATTACAAAATTTAAATAAAATATTCTTTTTAAAAAATCAACAAAAAATAACTAAGTTTTGAAAATATACTTTGATAATTAAATGTGATAAAAATAATAAGAAAAGAAAATGATAAGCTTTGTTGAGTTTGTTTCTCTCGAGTTCGAGGCTTCATACTCTTGGCTTGCACAACACGACTATCTTGGTATGCATCAATTTCCTCACATCCCCATGAAGTTTCATACTTTGCACAAAGTCTCACAAATTTTCCTCATTAATGTCAATATTTACATGTCACATATCTATGAAAGTAACACCACAAACTCTCTACACTACTTTCATGTTGTTCTCATGGTCAATATCTAAATTCTGATTCCCTCCTTTCGAGTTCGGTACCTAAATTCTGATTCTCTTTCTGGAATTGATGCCTAAATTTCAATTTTCATCTCGGGGACATTACCTAAATTTTGATTCCCTCCTTTTGAGGTCAGTACCTAAATTCTAATTCTCTTTCTAGGATTGATACCTAAATTTCAATTCTCATCTGGGGGTCAGTACCTAAATTCTAATTCCCTCCTTTAAAGGTAGGTACCTAAATTTTGATCTCTTTCTGGGATTGATACCTAAATTTCAATTCTCATCTCGAGCTCAGTACCTAAATTCTAATTCTCTCCATTCGAGGTCAGTACTAAAATTATGATTCTCTTCCTGGGATTGATACCTAAATTTCAATTCCCATATGGGGGTCAGTACCTAAATTCTGATTTCCTCCTTTCAAGATTGCCACCGAAATTTAAATTCTCTTTCTGGGATTGATACCTAAATTTAAATTCCCATCTCAGGTCAATACCTAAAGTTTGATTCCCTCCTTTCGAGGTCGGTACCTAAATTATGACTCTCTTTCTGGGATTGATACCTAAATTTTAATTCGCATCTCGGGGCCAGTACCTAAATTCTGATTCCCTTCTTTAAAGGCCGATACCTAAATTCTGACTCTCTTTCTGGGATTGATACCTAAATTTCAATTCTCATCTTGGGGTCAGTATCTAAATTTTGACTCCCTCTTTTCAAGGTCGGTACCTAAATTCTGATTCTCTTTCTGTGATTGATACCTAAATTGGTCAGTACCTAAATTATGATTCCCTCCTTTTGAGTTTGGTACCTAAATTATGATTCTCTTTCTGGAATTGATATCTAAATTTCAATTCTCTTCTCGAGGTCAATACCAAAATTCTGATTCTCATTTCCACATTTGGGGTAGGATTAGACGTCATATTCCCATTTCCATTTTTAGGGTCAGTACCTAAATTTTGATTCTCATTTCCACTTTCGGGGTCAGTACCTAAATTTTGATTCACATTTCCACCTTTGGGGTAGGCTTTCACGTTTTATTCCCATCCTTACATTCGGGGTAGGCTTTGACGTTCTATTCCCATCCTCATTTTCAGGATAAGCTTTGACACCCTATTCCCTTTTCTGTGCTTGTGTTTTCCACTCAATCAGGCTTCCTTGTGCATAATTTCATCTCCTTGAAATTTTAAATTGAAATCCAAACCTTTTTTGATATATTCAATTCAAATTGAGTCATCATTGGGACTGCCAGTTTGCCCGACGATTGTCCACAAAATCTCCTTTGCTTTCCCCAGCAAGATGATTTGTTACTCTCGAGAGGAAAAAAATGTCACTCAATTCTACACTTTGTTCTAGGTCTGTTGACTTAAAAGTCTGTGTTGGTTTTGTTGATCTCGTCGGTCAACGCCAATACATGCGGAGTGCTTGTCCTGCACACCACAACTATTGGGGGTCCATTTGTTGACCTCACTTTTGGTTGAGGTCTATTTTCCTCCTTAGTAGCCTAGAGTCTAGTCATAGTACTTTTCTGTTGACTATTCCTAAAGGACTATAAAATGAACCATCACCATTAAAAATTCTAAATTCTTCTTTGCTCAACTTGAAGTTCCACATATTGGTCCTAACCTCTACCAATTAGTAGGTAGGGTCAATATGAGGGAGCTCAAGGAGCATCCCCATAGGACTGATTGGCCTTAGGGTTGCCCCTGGGTGTTGGTCTAGAGCTAGTTCACTCATTTACACTCACTTTCACTCACAACCCTAAACCCAAACTTGTTGACATTGATTCCTTGATCTTTTGGGAGACTCATGTAGATGGTTCCCTTGACCCACTAGCCATTAGCTAAGGTCTAGACCACACCAGTGCATGAAGGACCCAAAGTGGAGGATTCCATTGGTCCATGGCTCAAATAGGGTGGTTGGCGCCTCACTTTTACCAAAATGCCAAACTTAGCCTTTTGCCCCCAAATCTACCCAATTTACCAAAACACCTACAAACCACAAATTTGAGCAAAAATTCCAAAAATTACCCAAGCCACCTAAGTTTGTTCAAAAATCATCTCAAATCATTTGAATATACCCAAATTGCCTAAAATCTCCCAAAATTGCCAAAATTACCAAAATACCCCTCATTTGGCAAAAATTACAAATATACTCTTGGTGCCCCAAACTTTCCCAAAACCCTTAAAATCATTTCAAATGTCCCCAGAACTAATTTAGACCCTTCAATTGAACTCAATTTAATTAATTTGACCAATTTTGACCAAAAGCCCCAAATTTCCCTTAAAGACCCAATTTCACCAAATTCACCCCAAATGCCCCTCAATTTCATCCCAACTTTCCCCAATTTCAATTCTAAACTAAAATTCATCATTCTTATGATCAATTCAAACCAAATACAAGATTCATTGACCCATGCTTTGAGCTCAATTTTGATCCAAACCAAAACCCCCAATTTTGACCATGTGACCCGATTTCACCCAATTGAACTCTATAGCCTAGTCAATTGCCTCAATTTGAGTGTCAGACTCTTCCTAACATTCCTAATAATCAAATTAAGCACTCAATTAGCCTTTCTTAAACCTCTATTCCACTCAATTTTAACCCAAATCCAAAATCCTCAATATTGTCCCAATTTAGCCACATGCCCAAATTCCACCAAATTGAATGCCCTAACCCTAAAATTTGCACAAAAATGAAGTTGAAAACTCTTCATGTCATTCCCCTAGACCATTTTGAACTCTCAATTTGGACTTAGCCCAACCCTAGCCTAGCATAAACCCAAGTCCAACCCAACACCCCCAATTGACTAGAAGACAAATTCCTTCAAGTTGAACTCCCAAATTAACTCAAACCTACTCCAATTCTTCTCTAAACTCTCTTTGACAATCATCTACATCAAATTGATCAATTAATTGAGCTCAATAGCATGGCTAGTCCAATTCAAACCCAACTTCAAGCTAACATGACCCACATGGACCATTTCACAAAATTTAACTTAAACAAGCTAAATTTGCCAACCAAAGACCACCACAGCCACTTGGTGCACCCTATGGACCAAGCCAAACCCCCTTGAACCATCTAAGGGAAGCCATGAACCAATGATTCCTAAATTAAGGGATTCATCCCATTTTTGGGTCTAAACCATAATATCTTCACCATCATGTCAAACCATTAAAGATTAATCATAATTAACCCTCCCACTGACTCACCTGACCACCTAACAGCCTCCTCTGCTCTGGCCAGTCACCCTAGTAAAACCCCAAACCCAAGAGCCACCTCACCAAATTCAAACCCAATTGAACATATCCAAGTTTTGCAACCCCAATTGCTCTTTGGAGCTCTTCTGCCCTCCACATAAGCAGTTTATTGCACCCATTAATTGGCCCTGAGCTCCACCCCAAACCCCTCTATTTAAGCTCACCTCTTCCATGGCCAAACAAGAGAGAGAACCAATTTCCTTGGGGAAACTCTGTCAAATTGCTCCCAGAGACTCTCCAAGACCTCCTCAGCTCAAGCCCACCATTTTCCCCCTCAGGTTCCTACTGTGAGAGCCCAATTTTGAGCTCAAAATTTCAGTTTGAACTAGGACAAAATTTTCACACCTCCACAGTGGACCGATCTCCAATTAACTGTGCCTACACCATCATCAGAGCAAAAGGATTTGATCCCCCACAAAAGCCCCCTCTCAAACAGCCTCTAGCAAAGCTCTAGACCAACACCTAAAATCGAGCTTGATCAAAACCATACCTAGACAATTCACCAAGGCTTGAGAACTCATCTGGAGGTTTGTTGGATCCAGTCAAAGCTCTCACAACCATCTGATAGAAGCCACCTCTCTCAGACAAAGGTATTGAACCTCAACCTTACACCTAGCTTAAATTGATTCTCCATACATATTTACTGTATTTCATGTCGTATAAGCCCTATATATATGCTTGTTTTGAGTAGATGAAGTTTTAGAAACAAACCCCATGCAATTTTGTTGAGTGTAGACAAATATCTTAAGGTTTTAGTGTGAACGATTCTCTGGTTAAGTCATTTAGGGATGATAACAGGGAGCCGTCCGATCGCGTGTTTATTTGATAGACGGAGAAGATTAAGTCAAACCAACTCTTGGTACGAAAAGGCGGGATGCGTGATAGCTGAGGTGGCTGGCAGCATCAAATGGCGGAGCACCACGTAGAGCTTCGGAGACGCCGTAGGTTGAGGTGGTGCCGCTCATTTAGATAGAAAAATATGGATTTATTTTGTTTATTTAAATACCATAACTTTGAAAATTCATATCTTCTCTAGAAAAATCCTAAAAATAAAAGAAAAATACTCTCTTGCTCAGTGAATAGAGGAGAATAATGTGGACTAAAAATAAAAATTATTTGTTAACTCTCTAATTTTTAATGAATTAAATACTCTCTGAAGTATTTTAATTCATTATGATCAAGCATTGCTCAGCATGGCTTGAAATTTTTAGGGTTCATTCCCTGTGACAAATGGGATGCTCTCTAATTTTCCAAGGTTAGTGGATATCTCTGCTTCTCTAACACTAATTTTCAAGCTAAGATGACTATTTTGTCTTATTTTAATTATATAAATTAAAATACCACTTGAAAAATTATGGGAATAATTTTAGTAGGTTTCCTATAGTCAGAGAAGTTTAGGAAAAGTATCAGGATGATTTGAATTATTTTGCACATTTCTATAGTTAATTAAATGTATATATCTTTCTTTAATTTATGTAAATTAAATACTAACAAAAATTTGACAAAATCATCTCCGTATTGTAAATAAAAATCATGTTTACCCACCATAAAAATTTAAAAATTATTTGACTAAGTTTGAGCACTAAAGTTGATTTTTTAAAAAACTGTGTATTTTTGTACAAAAAAAAAAATATATTAAATTAAATACACTTAGGAAAATTATGAAAAGTTATTTTCTGAGTTCCTTATGATCAAGAGCACTTAGGAAAATTAAAAGTTATTTTTGATAAAATACTTGATTTTTGAGCTATATTTCAAATTAAAAATAATTAAAAAATAGTTAAAAATTCCCAAAATACAAAAATATTTCAAAATCTGTCTAATTGCTTTCTGATCACTTAGAACTCATTAGGATATTTTTCCTAAATTTTCTAAGTTAAAAATGATTTTTTAAAGGCTTAAAATTGAATTTTTCTTATTTTAATAAATTATAAATCATAAAAATATCAAATTTGTTTCTCTGAGTTTTTTGAACTCAGAGAAGTTTAACAAAATATAAAAATAATTATTGTAATTAAAACATTATTTTTCCATTTAATTAAATTATTGAAATTTGTTAATAATTAAATAATAATAAAAAAAAAGTTTAATTCAAAAAAATCATAGAATTTTTTCTAAGTGTTTCTCTGACCTAAGGGGACATCTAATAATTTTCTCATGAATAAAAACTTTATTTTGAATAGTTAAGTAAAATCAATTTTGAAATTACTACCTTTTTAAATTTAAATAATTATTTAAATTAAATTAAATTCTGAAAAAAACACACATTTTCTCCTATAATATTTTAATTAACTCATGAATAGGACACTCTAAATTTTCAAGATCATTTAAATTTTGATTAATGAGTTATGAAGTGAAGAGCTCCAAAGGCAAAATGGTAACTTTAGATTTTGGTGTCTTAATCAAAATATAGGATTAATTAGAAGGGAAAATGAGTAATTTTGATCATAATGAACATTTTTGGATGATTGAAATACAATGGGATTAAAAAGTAGAAACTCATTTGCCAGCTTTTCCATAATAAGAGCAAAATTGTAATTTCCTTGATTATCATGACTTGGAAGTTAATCATGATTAAATGATCCCCAAGTGATGGGCTTGAGTTAGAAAGATGATATTCCATTAATTTTAAGAGCATGATTGATGTCAATGTGATCTTTCAATAAGAATACATGTCATTCAAATCAAAGTTCTGCTAGTTACCATTTCACTTATTGTGATTGTTCAGGGCTTGATAGTGACATAGGCTTGGCATTCAAACTCATTTGATCGGATTTAGAAGCTAACATGATTGATGATTAACACTTCTTTACACTAGAAGCCCAATTTTAACTTTGGAAACTAAAACCTTTACTTACTTAAATTTGCCTTAGGGGCACCCACCCACATAACTCTTAAATGAAATATCAATTGATTAATTGAGTGTCCTAGCCTTGGGATAAATAGAACATCAAGTTTCCTTGAGCAATGGGATAACCCTGTCTCAACCTTGAGATGATTAATATAATAATATGTTAAGTTCAAAATGAACTCGAAAATGTTTCAAGGGATTTGTAAAGTGGCTTAGGGTCATTCCCCGAACACTTCGGACTCTCTTGGATATTTTGAAGAACAAATTGAACTTGCTTTATTTCGTTCTAGAAAATCATCTATTAAGATCTTTCAGAACTCATTGAGTCATAACTTGGGGTTTGGTAGCTATACCTTCATCTACTCCTGCAATTTGATTTCCTTGTAAAAATTATATACATATTGCCAAAGCTAACCTTTCAGGTGGAGGAGCGAGAAGAATCGACAGGTACGATTTTAAGTTATTGCATTTACTTTTTCGTACCTCTTATTTCTTACTTACATGCTTAAAGTCACCATGCATGTCAAAACCAAAATTTAAAATTAAGTAAGATAAAGTTCACCGTCACAATAATCAAAATATAAGATAACTCAAAATTTAATCACAAAGATCACAAAAGGAAAATTGCAACTAAATTAAAACGTCTCTATCAGATGATCTGGAATTCCTTGGAGGAGGTAACCTACAGCTGCTAACGAGATTTCCCACGGTCTAAATGAAAGCACGGAACTCATTGAGTTGAGTTTGGAAAATTCATATGGACTAAGAGAATCCGAAAGAAAATAATGGTGTTGGAACGAGAGAACCGTAGGATCCTAACCGGTGTCGCTCTAATCAACTTTAACATTCCCCATAATATTTAAATAACCTTAGGAAATACTTGATTTCACATAAGGATTTGACACATTAGAAAACTTAAACTCGCCATGACGAGAGCTTAGAGTTAGCATTGTGGGCAACACAACCATTTACAACAGTAAAACATGTCTACATCAGTTAAACCATTCTTTAGAATTAAACAACAAGCCATAGAATTTTGAGGTTGTCCGCCTAGTGCGACATAAATCCTCAACATATCTTTAGACTTTTGTATAGCTCTGCTATACAATATAAGCCCTAACCCGCTTTAGGATTCTGAGGTCGTCGTTACCTAAATCCTCAAATCTTCTAGGTTATTTGTGTGATCTTTGACGTCAATATAAACCCTAATTAATAAAATTGACCTGATGAAACATTTAAATATTTTTCCTCTAAATTGAAACAAAACCATAAAATAGCTTGGGAAGTCACTGGGGTTCTTCTCAGAATCCTTAACATCCTCTAGTTCTTATTCCTTTGGATTCAATATAAGGGCTTTCCTATATCGAAAACTTTCAAGAATCCAACTTAATATAAATTCTATTTAATTCTTCATATTAAATAGGGGAACTTGTCGGCTTATAAAATAAAATGTTTCCACAGACCAAACGGATGTCATATATTTCATAGTTTATTTGATATAGCTTCACCCCCGAGTCTTGTATTTATCTTTCGGGATAGATACATGGTTTGAGATGTAGTGCTCTTTCATTTAAACTATGAAAGGTATTAGATCAGTTTGATTTCATATTTTTTTATAAAAAAATTATATCTATAAATGTAAATTAAATGTCCCTTTGAAGCAGACGACGAGATTCCTATTCCGGCGACCAAGAGCTTCCACACGACGACCTCCCTAAAAAAATAGTGCCGACAATAACATATTAATCGTCAATTTTTCAAATATTATAAATATTTTTCTTAAGAAGTTCAACTTAAGTCATTCATTAAGGTCTAAAGTTGTTAACCAAGTAGAATGAAATGAAAGTTCACTTTATTATTACATCTGTACACAACATGAAATTTTATGTAGAACATGAAAACTTTAGGAAAAAGCAAACCTAAATTTGCATAAAACTAGAGTTCATATTTAATGATGGCCGAATGGAGGCATTTTATTCTGTTAAACGTCCACACAGAGGTTCGAAAACATGATTGTACCATCGTTAATATCAACACTTCTCTTTGCATGATAAGATCCATAAGAACGTGGGGTTGGGAATTAATAAATATTGCGCAGCTTAGAGATGGAAAACTTTAGTTTAGCTCAATACACGTCATGGAATTTTATGTTGTTTATAAAGAAGCTTAAAATATATGAACTAGCTTAACCTGAATATCCAAAAGTATTTTAATTTGTTCTTTATAAAAGACATTAGTGAGGATTATCCTTTAGCATACCATCCGTATAAAGCATAATAATCATCATTTTACCAAATATTTCAATCATTTTTTTGAAGTAGATCACCTTAATTTATTCATAGAAGCATAAAATGCTAAACAATGTTCTCTTGAGTATTACCTCGGTAATTAACCTTAAATGTAATGTAGAAAATTGATATAATTAAGGGTCTGTTTAGGGCAGTTATAACTTATTGAATTATCTGCTGATAAGCTGATTAAAAAAAATCTGTTGATAAGCTAGGTGCGGTGGCTATTACAAATGTTTATTTTTTTTGGAAATGTCCGATCACAGCCAGAAAACTGCCACCACACCTAGATAGGTGCGGTTTTTCAGCATTTTGAAAACGCATAAGTTATCAAAATGCAGTTTACCCAAACAAACAATGTGTGTTTTCAAAACGTCACCGCACCAAATAAGCTGCCCCAAACGGGCCCTAAGACTTTTATATTAAGAGCTTACCTGAATTTGCATAAGAAGTAGACTTCATATTTTATGAAGAACTAATGGAGGACTATCATTTAGTTAGACGTCCATAAACATGCCCGAATCATGAGCTTACCGATATGTTCAAAACATTTCTTTAGATGATAAATCCAAAAAAAGTTAGATGGTTTGGTCACATTAAGCGTCGACCATCTGATGGTCCGATTAGGAGAGTAGATGTTATAGATTCGACTTATGTTAAGAAAGTTAGAGGTAGACCTAGGAAGACTTGGGCTTTTTGTATACAAAAATGATCTTAATTTATTAGAACTAAGTGAAAATATGATACTAAATAGGACGCAATGGAGAAAAAGCATTCATGTAGCCGACCCCACGTAGCGGGATTAAGGCTTTGTTGCTGTTGCATAATTCCAATAAGAACTTCGAGTCGTAGAATAAAAATATTAGGCAATTTACTGTTGGATCACTTTAGGACATCATCAGTATACAGCATGAAATTTTATGTAATTCATAATAAATCTTAAATTCTATACACAAACTTTAGCTTAACTTCCATAGATATGTTAATTTATTGAAAGAGGCCTACAACAATAACTAGCTCAATAAAATGAAGGATTACTTAAATAAAGCATCAGTCCATACCATTCATTTTGATGTAGATCATGATATAACAAACAATTATATATAAAAACTCGCCTAAAATTTCATAAAAACTAGATTTCATAATTATAGATGACCTAAATGAGGATTATCTTTTAGTAAACCATCCATACAAAAATTCAAAAGCTTGATTTTACCATCATTAATATCAACTTTTTTCTTTAAACAATAACTTCAATAAGAACGTGGGAGGGGCATCAGTAGACATCATGGAATTTTATGTTATTTATGATAAAGCTTAAAAACATGAACTAGCATAATCTGAACAAGCACAAATATTTTGATTTGTTCTTTCTAAAACACACAAGTGAGGATTATCCTTTGGCATGCCATCCATATACAACATAACAATCTTCATTTTACCAAATATTTCAATAATTTTTCTGAAGTAGATCACCTTAATTTATTCATAGAAGCGTAAAATGGCAAACCTGGTTTAGTAAAACTGAAGTTCGCTCAAGTATTACATCTGTACATATCAATAAAAGACGTGGAATTAGCACAATAAAGACGTGGAATCATAGATTACAAAAAAGTTATGCAATTTAATGATTTTTAACTTGGGTTTACAACAGTAAACATCATTGAATTTTATGAAATTCAGGATAATGCATAAATTTCCATGAACAAACTTTATAAGAAATTCTAGTTAATTTATCATTCAAGAAGATTTATTAGAGGATTATGATTCAGCATACCACCCACACACAACATATAAAATGTCGATTTATTAAATNCATTAGGGGATGAATCATTGAATTGTGTTTCATAAATATACACAGTTAAATTAATTCTATACAGCAGCATTTAACATACATCATTAAATCACATAACCTACATCATTGATTTATGAATCATAGAATTTATTTAACCTACATCATTGAATCATTAAATACAACAGCAAGTAACATTTAACTGCACAAAGTTCTTGAGAGACACTAGCCTGTTTAAGAAAATACATCACAAATCAACAATCTGGGGTCATAAAATATGGCTCTTACATAATTAATTCTACCATACAGAACATCAAGAAAAAAAATTGACCATTTACTTTAGGAAAGAACTCATACACAACATCAAGATTTAAATTCAATATTCCTCTTAAAAAGTTTGTCATAAACATTTACATACAATCGACAAAAAATTTTTTATAGAATTTAATGATGAATTCATTCTAGGAAATAATCAATACAAAGCATGTAAATTACATTTATGTTATTTTAATTGCAAAATGTTATGAAGAGATGCGAGCTAAATTTGCGTAAACATTAGGTATCGACAATCCGAGAATTCAAAATAAGGCTATTAAATAAATAACATGACCGTACGCAACATGATAGAAGATTAATTTATACATCAAGATAAGTTTTTCACAAAATAAGATTATATATACCTAAGTGTGCAAACAAAATCATTACTATTGCATTAACTATTCATTTTACTTCAGGAATTATCTCATACACACTATGAAAATAAAAAAAATTCAGCAATAATGCAACATGCTTATGGAGAAAACTCGCCTAATATTGCTCAATTAACTTATTTCGCCTTCCTCAGAGTCTCAACTCAAGCATCTACTTTGGCGAAAAGACGATACACAGCATGTAGCAAGATAATGTCTTATTTTTTTCAAACTTTTTCTTAAGATAGTCAACCCAAAACTTCACGGCGATCACATATTACCACATTAAGGATCTTATATACAATTTTCTCCTCATCATGCAACCATTACACATCAAATGACAAGATTTAATCATAAACTAGATTTTATCCTTCATATATACATATATTGATGGAGAAACCTAACATGAATTGTTTTAATTAACCTATAACAAATATCTGATAACACTAATTAATGAATTCAATTCAATGCACTATCCATACACTATGTAAAATGATATTTTATTTGTCTTTTTCAGTAACTTCATGAAAAATGTCAGTTTAATTCTTCATTAAAATATTAATATTGCACAAATAATGGCCTAAATAAGGGATCAACTTCGATAGACTATCAATCCACAAAAGAAAACTTGAAGTAAAACAACCTCAATCAAATATTATTATGCATAAAGCTCGCCTAATATTGTATAATTTGTATATTTCATCTTCCTATCGGCCATATATTAAGATAATCAACCAAAAACTTCAAGGGGACAATATATTATGACACTATCGGCCATATATACACTTTCCTCCTCAACAAACAATCATTGAAAACCAAATGATAAGATTTAATCATAAATTAGATTTTATTCTTCATATATACACTATACTAATTAAGAAACCCAACATAAAATTTTATGATTAGCTTAGATCATCTATTTAATAGACCTAATAATGATTTTGCTTCAGTGCACAATCCGCACACAATGTAAAATACTATTTCATTGATTTTTTTCAAAAATTTCCTCTAGAAAGTCAGCCTTCTTTTTCAAGAAAAGCATAATATTGCTCACAAAATGCCCTAAATAAAGTATCCTCTTCAGGAGACTATCAATCCACCACAAAAAAAATTGAAAAAAAAAACACCCTTAATCTAATATTTTTTATTCATAAACTCACCTAATATTTCATAATTAGCATACTTCTCCTTCCTTAAAGTCTTAAGTTAGGCATCTGCTTCAATGAAAAGACAATATAGAGCATGTAGGAGGACAACTAAGCAATGTTTCTCAAAGTTTTTCTTAAGATAGTCAACTCAAAACATCATGAGGATAACATATTACCACACTACTAGCCTTATATACAGTTTTTTCCTCATCACAGATCCATTGGACATCAAATGAACAATTTAATCATAAATTAGATTTTATCCCTCATATATAAATTATATCAATGAAAAAAACCAACTTAAATTTTTATAAAAGCTTATATATATAATATGATAGCCCAAAATAATGACTTTATCGCATTGCATAGTCCATGCACAACATGTAAAATGCGTTTTTATCGGTCTTTAGCCTAAATTTTATAAAGAAATTATGCCAAATTGTTTATGAAAAGCACAGTATATATCAAATTATGCCGTAAATAAAGGCTTCACTTAAGTAAGTAATTAATGAATATTAGAAAAATTGATTAACTATAATATGTCACCATTGTTATAATATTTAATAAGGCTTTTACTTCNTGACTAATAAATGCGCAACATTGATCTATAATAGAAGTTTCTTCTAGAGTAAAAAAATTTCTATATTTTAATAATTTCAAGTTGAATTAGCTTTTAAGTTGTTCATAATGGCTTCCCAATGCACAAATTATGGAAAAACCTAGCTAACTGAGGTATCCGTGCTAAAAATAACTGCCAACCTTAATGCTTTCATGTCTTGCAGCTCTTTATGGCCAAACAAGAATCTGGCATGATAAAACTGAAGACGGAGGAGCACTATATGTTTGTCAAAGTCCTAGCTTGAAAAATGTTGGGGAGATTGTGTTTGGTATAAAAAAGCCTTGTGGTAATAACATATATCGTGTTGGGTCACCGTTCGGGTCATACAAAGACAAATTTTCCTACTTTATTTTATATGAAAGTGGATCCTGTCACGTGAGGTTAGATTATTAACATTTAGATGAAATATTTTTCCTTGATTGGGATAGAAAAAAAACTTTGATCATTAAAACTAAAGCATCCTCTACTTGATCACCTTCAAATTTAAGTCCTTATTAAACACATGGCCTTTCCCTCATAATTGATATCTTTCAGAATATTATGTGCACAGTCTGGATGTATCCGGACATCAATATTTTCATGAGAAGTGTCATATATAAATCGAGGCACAATTGGGTACAAAACTTGTACCCTCAAGGTATAAGTGGAGTACAAAATTTATAACCTGCTTGTACCCTAAGGGTACAAATTTTGTACTCTAAACTGATTTAAATGTACCACACGTCATAATACTATTGTAGTTCAATTAAATATGGACTCCGCATGTAAAACTCCTTCCTCTCGAGAAAATATTCTGTCTGGACGCCGCTTGTTAGGATGATTAACCACCAGACAAGCGTCGTCATATAGCTCATCGGCAGGTGACGTGGCGATCGGAGTTTGATTGTGCGGACGTCTGGACAGAATATTTTTTCCTCTTCTTAGAGAAAAAAACTTTGAAATGTTAAAGAGAGAAAATGGAATCAAACTTCACCGCGCCAACGAAGACAAACAATTGTCTTAGGCATGTCGGTTGGAATTTTTTTTGTAAAATAATTTAAAATTCAAAATTTTTTTGTCAAACTTCAGCTCGCCAACGAAGATAAACTTCACCTCACCAACGAAAAAAACTTGTTAGTCTCATTTTTTAAAATTTAAAATATATTTTTCAAAATTATATATATATATATATATATA
>JXCR01146134.1:42437-68595 GCA_002079205.1 Phalaenopsis hybrid cultivar
ATTATTCGATAAAATAAAAGTTAGAGAATTGATGTGAGACATGTCAAATGGCCATCCACAATAGAACAACAACAAGCCTTTATCCCACTAAATGAGCTTGAATACATGAATCCATTTTTCTTCATTGTGTCCTATTGAGCTTCATATTTTCATTTAATTAAAATAGGTTAAGATCATTCTTTATATAATATGCCCAAGTCTTTTTAAATCTACCTCTGTCTTTCTTAACATAAGTCGAATCTAAAACATTTACTCTCCTAACAGGATCATCAGATGGTCAATGTAATGCGACCAAACCATCAAAGACGACTCTCTAATCTTGTTCGCCATTGAAGCTACAATAACGCTATCACGGATATATTCATTTTGCATTGTCTCCAAGTGTCAAGTCATTCATCCACCTAAGCGTTCCCATCTCAGCAACACTTAATTTTGTTTTATGCTTCTCTTTTAAAGGCCAACATTATGCACCATGGGGCATTGCAGGTCTCACCACCATCTTATGAAATTTTTCTTTCAGTCTAAACAGTACTTTTCTATCACGCAATATGCTTAATACATTCCTCCACTTCCGTCAACCAACTTGAATTCTACTAATAACATCCCCATTTATATCACCATCCCTTTGAACAATAAACCCGAGATATTTAAAACATTCACACATTTTAATGATTTGATCACTCATAATTACAACTATGTCATTAGAGCTACTATTACTAAAATTACAGTCCATATATTTAGCATTATATCTACTCAAATGAAGGTCTTTAGACTTCAATGTAAACCTCCAGAATTCAAGTTTTTCCTCAACTCTTTCTCTAGACCAATCCACAAGAAGGAAATCATCAGCTAAAAACATGCACCAAGATACATCCTCCTATAANAATAAAAATTCAGTCGACCCCTATTCGGACTAACTCTATTGAGAGTCGAGTGGAATAAGTTGCTTGGTTCTGGTCAGTTTTCTTACAGCAGGTTGACCTCTCATTTATGTCAAGGATCATCAATTGAGGAGAATGATTTTTTTTTGTCTCTCAAAAAGATGACATTGATGACATCCTACTCTGTTCTCCATTGCAACCATAATTTTTATCATGCAGTAAGACCTCCTCTGGAGCTTTTTTCTGCAACAGGTCCTCCTCCGGAGTTTTTTCTGCGCCAAACCCTCCAGCGGAGCTTTTTCCTGCACCAAGCCCTCCTCCGGAGCTTTTCCCTGCAGCAAGTCCTCCTTCAGAGCTTTTTCATTACAGCTTTCCCTGTAAATTGTTTACTTTCCTGCAACATTATCCGTAGTCGCCTTTCGCCTACTTTCAAAAATTGCTTAATATGTAGTCAAAGACGGCCACAGTCAACTAAAAGTATCCATAAATGCGCTTAGGAATGAAGATTGCAAGTTCTACCTCACAAAGAATCTTCCTTGCCCGTTATTTAATAATTCCACGTCCAAGTTGTACATGATTGACATCTATGTTTCAACTTGATGGGGAGTGTTGGAAGCTATTAGGACGATTTATTTCTTTTCTTGTCTTTTCTTATTTTATGTATTTCTTATTTCATGTCTTTCCAACTTTATATATTTCATTTTATCTTCATGCAATTATTAGGAATTGATTGATTGTATCTTGGAGATATAGGTGCTATGTTTTTCCTATTTTATGTCTTTTCCTTTATTTCAGGGTAGTTATTAGGAATTGTGTAATTGTAATCTTTGAGATATAAGTGGTAAGTTTTAAATATTTTAGCATTAATGTAAGCTATATTTATACCCCCGCCCCCTTCTACCGTAACAATCAAGTATTTCACTCTATTCTCAAAACCTACATAATTACCCTAAACCNACAAAAATTGCTTAATATGTAGTCAAAGACGGCCACAGTCAACTAAAAGTATCCATAAATGCGCTTAGGAAAGAAGATTGCAAGTTCTACCTCACAAAGAATCTTCCTTGCCCGTTATTTAATAATTTCACGTCCAAGTTGTACATGATTGACATCTATGTTTCAACTTGATGGGGAGTGTTGGAGGCTATTAGGACGATTTATTTCTTTTCTTGTCATTTCCTATTTTATGTATTTCTTATTTCATGTCTTTCCAACTTTATATATTTCATTTTATCTTCATGCAATTATTAGGAATTGATTGATTGTATCTTGGAGATATAGGTGCTATGTTTTTCCTATTTTATGTCTTTTTCTTTATTTCAGGGTAGTTATTAGGAATTGTGTAATTGTAATCTTTGAGATATAAGTAGTAAGTTTTAAATATTTTAGCATTAATGTAAGCTATATTTATACCCCCCGCCCCCTTCTACCGTAACAATCAAGTATTTCACTCTATTCTCAAAACCTACATAATTACCCTAAACCAATACAGCAAGTATATTCCAAAAGAAGGAAAAAATTCAACGATGAAACAAAGTATGCTCAACCATGTGTTTGGGGCAGCTTATTTGTGTGTTTGAAGTTTTGAAAACGTTGAACGTCTTTTTGTTTCGCTCGTTCACTCNCGTTTGGGGCAGCTTATTTGTGTGTTTGAAGTTTTGAAAACGTTGAACGTCTTTTTGTTTCGCTCGTTCACTCGACAAAACGCCAACGCGATATGAGATTTATTAAAGGATCGCCCCCACGAGATCAACCTCGTGGTCCTCGTTCCTTTGGAGCTTATTACCACAAAGCCCCTCGATCTCATTCCCGATCTTGCCTAAAAACTCCCCACCGTCAAAGAGACTCCCCTCCGGCTAGAGCCTCCCTGCACCGGAGATCCCTCCGCTTTCGGCACGTCTAGGTTTACGGCAATAGGGAATCTTCTGTTCTAGATCTCACCCATTCTTCGGAATCATGATGAACTCAGCAAAAGACAGCATCGCAAACCGGATCTCCCGCTTCTTTTATGAAACTCCCACAGTTGCTCACAAAGACGACGACCCTTCCCCCGTTTGTCGCCCATTAATGCCTCGAACACCAAAGTTCAACCCATCATTTTCATTCGGTTTTATATTTAATGGTTTGTTGGTTGGTTTATTGTGTTTCTGTTTCTGAATTGATCGTTTGTCTATGATCATGGATCTGCTATCTTTTCAATGACCCAAATTGGGGTAATATTTTATTTGGTTTGGAGAAATTTTTAAGGAAGTTGTCAGGGATGTAATGATGTTTTTATGCGAGAGATAGCCAAAAAATTTTGCGGTAGCAAGGGATTGGAGTTTTCTTATTTCCAGCTAGAAAGAATATATATTTCTGGATATTAAGGCAATCTGATCCTTTTTGTTGTATAATCCATATAATAGTTATTAGGATGAAATCGAAATTAATGAGTAAAGTGCCAAAGTTATCCATTTACTATTTACATGAAATAATTTTAGTCCAAGAGCCTATAAAATTGTCAAGGGTTGAATTATCATTTATCAAGAAACAGTTGCAAATCAGTTGTTTTACAAACGCACAAACCAAACACTCAGCCTGTTTATCCGTATAAGCTGTTGATCGACAGCTTATCAGGAAAAGCTCTTTATCTGGATAAGTAGCAGCTGCCCTAAACAAAGCCTAAATTTGCGTAATAATTGTCATATAATAAAAGTACAGACTATGTCCTTGTAATTGAAAATTATCATAATATATCCTCTTATTGCTCATGGAAACTAAATANATCTCTGGATAGTTATTAGGAATTGATTAATTGTAATCTTGGAGATTTTCTCCTATTTTACGTCTTTCCTTTTATCTTCAGGTAGTTATTAAGAATTGATTGATTATAATCTTAGAGATATAGGTGTTATGTCTTTCCCATTTTATGATTCATGTAAATTATATTTATATCTCCTTTCGTATCAATAAATTATTCTGCTCTATTCTCAAAAATTACATACTAACAGAACCATGAAACAAATCCTAGAGTCTCACGCGAATGAGAAGAATATCTCCTACCGCCGAAAACTTGCTAATCCCTAAAGCCGACATTATGTCCCATGTTGCAGTCTCGCCTACTCTGTTTAGCCCTTACATGGGATCCCTTCTTATGCTAGGAAGATTCAGCTGGCAGAATAAAACTTAGTGACATATCCCTCCAGCAAGNTTATCTCTGGATAGTTATTAGGAATTGATTAATTGCAATCTTCGAGATTTTCTCCTATTTTACGTCTTTCCTTTTATCTTCAGGTAGTTATTAAGAATTGATTGATTATAATCTTAGAGATATAGGTGTTATGTCTTTCCCATTTTATGATTCATGTAAATTATATTTATATCTCCTTTCGTATCAATAAATTATTCTGCTCTCTTCTCAAAACTTACATACTAACAGAACCATGAAACAAATCCTAGAGTCTCACGCGAATGAGAACAATATCTCCTACCGCTGAAAACTTGCTAATCCCTAAAGCCGACATTATGCCCCATGTTGCAGTCTCGCCTACTCTGTTTAGCCCTTGCATGGGATCCCTTCTTATGCTAGGAAGATTCAGCTGGCAGAATAAAACTTAGTGACATATCCCTCCAGCAAGAGAAAACACCCTGCAAGACTCTCCCTGCAAGCCCTAGTCGTCGGAGCTCCTTTCCCTGCATTCTACCAGCCATTGGAATTCTCTCCTTGTAAGCCCTAGTCGTCGGAACTCCTCTCCCTATAAGCACTAGCCGCGAAACTCCTTCCTACTAAAACTAGCCATCAAAGCTCCTCTACCTGCAGTCCTCTCGCCACTGAAACTCCTTTGTGCAACAAGAATTTTTTATCGCAGGTTTATCTGCAGTCAGCTGCCGCCAAGATTTCTTCCTTCCGCAAGAGATCTTCCTCCTANGAAACTAGCCATCAAAGCTCCTCTACCTGCAGTCCTCTCGCCACTGAAACTCCTTTGTGCAACTAGATTTTTTTATCGCAGGTTTATCTGCAGTCAGCTGCCGCCAAGATTTCTTCCTTCCGCAAGAGATCTTCCTCCTAGAGGCCCTGTCTATCATAAGAATTACTTCCTGCCTGCATACTCGAGTGAGAATTCCTTATCGCACTTCAAAACAAGCAAGCCGTTTTTTGTCTCCCATGAGAACCTCTTCCTCATGGCCTCTCGAGCCTAAGCCCAAACCACCTTGATGGCGAGGAAAAGGCAAACCACTCGCAAGTACACTGACAGCATTGTCCCAAGGAAGTAGCTGGCAACCAAAGCAGCCAAGATGTCGGCTCCTGCGACCGTTGGTGTGGAGAAACCCCATCGGTTCGTCCCAAAATAGTTGCGCTAAGATAGATAAAGACTTCTCAGAAGAGCTCGGAGCTCCTCATCTGTAAGCTTCCCTTCCAGTGTCTGGTCCGCAAGATTGCGCAGGATTTCATGACCAATCTCTGATTCAATATTTTCGGAGTTGTTGCACTTCAGAAAGCTGCGGAGACTTACCTTCTCTGTCTCTTTGAAGACACAAATCCCTGTGACATCCATGCAAAGAGGGTTATTATTATGCCAAAGGAGATTCAGCTTACTCGTCGGATCTATGTCCCCCGCTTACCANATGACATTCATGCAAAGAGGGTTATTATTATGCCAAAGGAGATTCAGCTTACTCGTCGGATCTATGTCCCCCGCTTACCAGACGTAGGGTTGACTCCTTCCATGCCTCGGCGTTTGATCCTCTCCTTTGACTCTGTTGAATCCATGGTTGATTCCTCCGCTTAAGCTTTCATCCAAAGTTGTTCTTGATTCCACCGGAGGTTCAGCATCTACCTCAATCCCTTTGCAGACTGAAAGACCTGAGCTTCGAAAACTCCACGTGAAAACAGCAAATAAGACTTTCGTCAAATCTTCTGCTGCTAAAGAAAGGTCTAGAAATGGCCTCTGAATTCACAAAAATTCAGTCGACCCCTATTCGGACTAACTCTATCGAGAGTCGAGTGGAATAAGTTGCTTGGTTCTGGTCAGTTTTCTTACAGCAGGTTGACCTCTCATTTATGTCAAGGATCATCAATTGAGGAGAATGATTTTTTTTTGTCTCTCAAAAAGATGACATTGATGACATCCTACTCTGTTCTCCATTGCAACCATAATTTTTATCATGCAGTAAGCCCTCCTCTGGAGCTTTTTTCTGCAACAGGTCCTCCTCCGGAGTTTTTTCTACACCAAACCCTCCAGCGGAGCTTTTTCCTGCACCAAGCCCTCCTCCGGAGCTTTTCCCTGCAGCAAGTCCTCCTTCAGAGCTTTTTCATTACAGCTTTCCCTGTAAATTGTTTACTTTCCTGCAACATTATCCGTAGTCGCCTTTCGCCTACTTACAAAAATTGCTTAATATGTAGTCAAAGACGGCCACAGTCAACTAAAAGTATCCATAAATGCGCTTAGGAAAGAAGATTGCAAGTTCTACCTCACAAAGAATCTTCCTTGCCCGTTATTTAATAATTTCACGTCCAAGTTGTACATGATTGACATCTATGTTTCAACTTGATGGGGAGTGTTGGAGGCTATTAGGACGATTTATTTCTTTTCTTGTCATTTCCTATTTTATGTATTTCTTATTTCATGTCTTTCCAACTTTATATATTTCATTTTATCTTCATGCAATTATTAGGAATTGATTGATTGTATCTTGGAGATATAGGTGCTATGTTTTTCCTATTTTATGTCTTTTTCTTTATTTCAGGGTAGTTATTAGGAATTGTGTAATTGTAATCTTTGAGATATAAGTAGTAAGTTTTAAATATTTTAGCATTAATGTAAGCTATATTTATACCCCCCGCCCCCTTCTACCGTAACAATCAAGTATTTCACTCTATTCTCAAAACCTACATAATTACCCTAAACCAATACAGCAAGTATATTCCAAAAGAAGGAAAAAATTCAACGATGAAACAAAGTATGCTCAACCATGTGTTTGGGGCAGCTTATTTGTGTGTTTGAAGTTTTGAAAACGTTGAACGTCTTTTTGTTTCGCTCGTTCACTCGACAAAACGCCAACGCGATATGAGATTTATTAAAGGATCGCCCCCACGAGATCAACCTCGTGGTCCTCGTTCCTTTGGAGCTTATTACCACAAAGCCCCTCGATCTCATTCCCGATCTTGCCTAAAAACTCCCCACCGTCAAAGAGACTCCCCTCCGGCTAGAGCCTCCCTGCACCGGAGATCCCTCCGCTTTCGGCACGTCTAGGTTTACGGCAATAGGGAATCTTCTGTTCTAGATCTCACCCATTCTTCGGAATCATGATGAACTCAGCAAAAGACAGCATCGCAAACCGGATCTCCCGCTTCTTTTATGAAACTCCCACAGTTGCTCACAAAGACGACGACCCTTCCCCCGTTTGTCGCCCATTAATGCCTCGAACACCAAAGTTCAACCCATCATTTTCATTCGGTTTTATATTTAATGGTTTGTTGGTTGGTTTATTGTGTTTCTGTTTCTGAATTGATCGTTTGTCTATGATCATGGATCTGCTATCTTTTCAATGACCCAAATTGGGGTAATATTTTATTTGGTTTGGAGAAATTTTTAAGGAAGTTGTCAGGGATGTAATGATGTTTTTATGCGAGAGATAGCCAAAAAATTTTGCGGTAGCAAGGGATTGGAGTTTTCTTATTTCCAGCTAGAAAGAATATATATTTCTGGATATTAAGGCAATCTGATCCTTTTTGTTGTATAATCCATATAATAGTTATTAGGATGAAATCGAAATTAATGAGTAAAGTGCCAAAGTTATCCATTTACTATTTACATGAAATAATTTTAGTCCAAGAGCCTATAAAATTGTCAAGGGTTGAATTATCATTTATCAAGAAACAGTTGCAAATCAGTTGTTTTACAAACGCACAAACCAAACACTCAGCCTGTTTATCCGTATAAGCTGTTGATCGACAGCTTATCAGGAAAAGCTCTTTATCTGGATAAGTAGCAGCTGCCCTAAACAAAGCCTAAATTTGCGTAATAATTGTCATATAATAAAAGTACAGACTATGTCCTTGTAATTGAAAATTATCATAATATATCCTCTTATTGCTCATGGAAACTAAATACAGATTCAAGCCCTCAAAAATTCTAATCAATTACTAAAATAAAGTTGGAGAGCAAAGCAACAGACCATGAGTAGACAATACAAAAAATATCCAAAGCTGACTAGGATGCTTAATTATCTTGTCCGCACAGAGTCAAATATAACCAATATCGTAGGTGTTCTGACGCAATTCAAATCAGAACCTAAGGAAGTTTATTTAGAAGATACAACTAAAACTCTTCAATACATTAAAACAAATTCAGGAGAAGAAATTTAATTGAAAGAGAATAGAAAACTCAGTTTAAAGCATACACAGATGTTGATTGGGCAGAATCTCTTATAGAAAAATAAACCTACTGTTGGCCATAAGACCTTCCTAGGAGAAAACCTAAAACCTTGGATAATCAAGAAGCAGTAAGTTTTCTCCATATAAAAGGATAGTTGAAATTCATGCAATCTCCAAAAGAATCTATGAACTACTATGAATATAAATAATCCTAGAATAAAACAGGAGAAGAGATGAAGTTATATAGTAGAATCCATTATCAATATACATTTAAAAGAAGACTTGTATCCTTACAGTTATTGCAGCCAATGGTGAACCACTGACAGATGAATGAACCATTTCGCTCTCTAAGAAAGCTTCATATAGTTGCCTCTGAGGACAAAAAATTTAATTTCATCCACCTAAGTTTATGATGTTAATCTTCCACATAAAGTTTAAAATTAACAATGAGAATCTAAAAATCATGGGATCATGCTAGAAAAATAGTACCTGAACTGATGTCAACTTTAACCAAACAATTATCTCATTCTTCTTAGAAACCATTGCATTCTTAACAGCATCATCATTATGAAATACCTCACTTTTCAAACGTCGTAAGAAATATGGCTTTATGCGTTCTCTTAATCCCTACATAAAAACATGAGAGGAATCAACTTTTTTAAAAAAAGTGAGTGCATAAAATATAGGACTTCAAACAGCCAAAATTAGTATAAAGAGAAGTTCAGAAGAACGCTTCTCAAAATTTGCCTACTAACATAAAAAAATGGAACAGAAATATCTTAAAAATAAAAATAAATAGTGTAACATAACTCATACTAAAATTTCGTATAATCAAAAATTATATTGATGATGACAGCTATATTCATTTTCAAGCTTATTAAATTAGTAAGGCGCCAGAACATAGAGGCAATAAAATCACACAAGTTCTCAAGAAAACTTCAATAGGCTCATATTCCTAAGTTTGATCACATAGGATCAATAGCCAAAATAGGATCAACACAAAGGAATATTAATCAAAAAATTGATCAATAGCCAAAATAGTCCAATACTCCGGGAAATTGAAAAAAATAAATTGAGATTTCCACTTTTTTTTATCATGCACCCTAAACTAGGGGCAAGTATAACCTAAAGTAGGATAGCAAAAATATAACTAACTTAAAAAAGCTTTTTCATAAAAGAGCCAAAATATTGAAACAGTCAGTGAGATAACAGCAATAAACATCAGTAGAAAAAGCTGCCATATGAAAACTATGAAAACTATTTATTTACCTTGTGATTGCAAAATTAAGGGCTCCTCCGGCAATATTTTCTAGTGTGGTGTTGTGACGTTAAAANCAAGTATAACCTAAAGTAGGATAGCAAAAATATAGCTAACTTAAAAAAGCTTTTTCATAAAAGAGCCAAAATATTGAAACAGTCAGTGAGATAACAGCAATAAACATCAGTAGAAAAAGCTGCCATATGAAAACTATGAAAACTATTTACCTTGTGATTGCAAAATTAAGGGCTCCTCCGGCAATATTTTCTAGTGTGGTGTTGTGACGTTAAAAAAAGAAAATTAAGATCAGGTTAAACTGCTTAAGGAATAAGTGTTATAAATTAAATTGTTAGGGAAAAACACTTGTGGAGTAACAAGAATCAATCAAATGATAAAATTAAACATAATTATATATATATTATATAATATATTAGCCTTGGACTTTGATATATATATATATATATATATATATATNAAGTCCTCTAATTTTACATCCTTCAAAGTTTATTTCCCTATTTATTTGCACTAAATCATATGAATTACATTTTCATTCAAACAATCTCATGTGATTCTTTTCAATTGTTGACTGAGACAATATCATCCCTTTTCTTACATGTTCTCACAATAAATATTAACATCTGGATAGGCCAAATTAAGAAGTAAATGAAGTACATGGATTTAAATCTTCACAACTTCTTTCAACTTTAAAGATTAATACTCTCCACAACTTTCATCCAAAACTTTTAATTACTTATCATTTTAAGTATAAAGATAAAGAAAACTACTCAGAATCCAAGGAGAACAAAACCACACTTTAGTTTAAAAGCAGAAATCATTGTCAAACCAACAAGAAGTTTCGATTAAAACCAAAAGTAGTTCAAAACAAAAGATAAAACTTATCTTAAATCCTCCACCAAACTATTGAAGTTCCTTTGAATCTCTTCTCTTTTACCACACTCTCAAAATAAACTAAAAACAAAAAGAATAAAGTAAATTTGTGTGGTGCCTAAAAATCTCTCCAAAACTCTCTTCAAACTCCTTAGGACTCCTCTTCAAACTCTTTTAGAACTTTCAAGCACCCCCTTCAATTGTCTCAACTTCCTTCTTTTATAAATTTCCCAAGGGGTGCCTTGGAAATTCTTCAAAATGTGTCCAAATTTGNCAGGACTCCTCTTCAAACTCTTTTAGAACTTTCAAGCACCCCCTTCAATTGTCTCAATTTCCTTCTTTTATAAATTTCCCAAGGGGTGCCTTGGAAATTCTTCAAAATGTGTCCAAATTTGATGTATTCTCTAAGTGATGCCTCCTTTAACAAGTCTTTTATAAATATTTTAATTCCTAATGGTTATAACCACCCTCTTTAGACAATAGGTGTCTCAATTGTCTCTTCAAAATTTGGCCAAATGAAGAAAACCGCCAAATAACTGTCTCTGACACTTAAGCTGAGGGCCTCAGGCTCTTAGGTGTGGTCTTCTCTGTTTCAACGACGCTTAAGCGCTGGATCTAGCGCTTAGGCGTCAAAACACTTTTGCACAAATTTCACATTTTTTTTCTCCCAATTTGATCCTTTTTCATTCTTTTTAGCATTTTTTAACTTTTTACTTATACCTGAAAGAAAAACATACAAATGTCTTCCATTAAAGTGCANCTCTTTTTAGCATTTTTTAACTTTTTACTTATACCTGAAAGAAAAACATACAAATGTCTTCCATTAAAGTGCAATATCTCAAAAATAGGTATAAAATGCGTCCAAAAACACTATATCTTTTAAGTGTATCAAAATCCCCCGAACTTAAAATGTTACTTGTCTTGAAGTGACACTTCAATCTTTAAAAACTCAATAAGTATGATATGTATATGAGTTTTTTTAGGAGTTACTATAATTTAGATTTAGAAATATAATAGTTCAATTTAGAAAAAATATTCAGTAAATGAGACCAACTTAAAGTTTAGAATTTTTAATGTTAAGAAAGATGAAAATATGAGTTCCTATCTAATTCAAAAACATTATAGATTCTCCAAATTTTGAACTTAGTCCTTTTATTATCTCCACTTAAAAATTTTTATTAAATATAACTTTACTTACTATATTATATCCTTAAACTTAAGAGTTTCTCAAATCTTATACTTTAAAAAGATCAAATGTGGAACCAATTTTTGATTNACAATAAGTATGATATGTATATGAGTTTTTTTAGAAGTTACTAAAATTTAGATTTAGAAATATAATAGTTCAATTTAGAAAAAATATTCAGTAAATGAGACCAACTTAAAGTTTAGAATTTTTAATGTTAAGAAAGATGAAAATATGAGTTCCTATCTAATTCAAAAACATTATAAATTCTCCAAATTTTGAAATTAGTCCTTTTATTATCTCCACTTAAAATTTTTTATTAAATATAACTTTACTTACTATAGTATATCCTTAAACTTAAGAGTTTCTCAAATCTTATACTTTAAAAAGATCAAATGTGGAACCAATTTTTGATTAGGCACTAATCCTCAAGCTTCTCCTCTCTTAATTTTTCTTTTTTTCTTTTTCTTTTTCTTTTTCTTTTTTCTTTTGCTTTTTCTTTTTCTTTTTCTTTTTTTAGGCAAGGATTACTATATCTGGATAGACCTTTAATATTTTTGAATTCCACTTCTCCGTTCCTAAAGCGAAGTCTTGATATAAATCTTTTACTTAAAAATATAATACTAGTTTTGAAAATTATTTTCAACAAAAGAAATTTNAAAGTCTTGATATAAATCTTTTACTTAAAAATATAATACTAGTTTTGAAAATTATTTTCAACAAAAGAAATTTAAATATTAAAAATAAAAGTTTAAATTTCTAAAATTTTCAAAAATACAATTTTTCTTACAAAAGATAGTTACAGTATATTTAACATTTTTTACACAAAAAATTTTTAACAGAAAATTTTTCTTCATTACTCAGAATTTTAACTAAATTCTTCTACTCATTTCTATAATCAAGTTTTACTTCTCTAATNGTATATTTAACATTTTTTACACAAAAAATTTTTAACAGAAAGTTTTTCTTCATTACTCAGAATTTTAACTAAATTCTTCTACTCATTTCTATAATCAAATTTTACTTCTCTAATACAACTTCATATACATGATCATTTTTCTTTCAAATCAAATTCATTTGTAGCACTTTTGAGAACAAATAAAATTCAAGCTTTGAAAATATTTTTCATCCCCCCCCCAAACTTAAATTTTTAACAGATTAAAAAGTTTAGCAGCAAATATAAATAAGCAAGAATGAAAATTTGAAATAACATACTTACGGGAATTTTTATACCCTAATTATACATGTATAAAACTAAAAACAAGAGTAAAATTAATTTTTGATTACTTTTCTATCATTTTCATTTCAATTTAATATGTAGAGATTCNAAACTTAAATTTTTAACATATTAAAAAGTTTAGCAGCAAATATAAATAAGCATGAATGAAAATTTGAAATAACATACTTACAGAAATTTTTATACCCTAATTATACATGTATAAAAGTAAAAACAAGAGTAAAATTAATTTTTGATTACTTTTCTATCATTTTCATTTCAATTTAATATGTAGAGATTCAGTAGACTTCTAAGTAGTGGATACAAACATAAAAACTGACTAACACACTAACTTTGATTTCCAGTCTCAACATAAAAACAAATAGACTAACATGATTAAAGAAAAATACAGGGTAGTAGTTTTCTGAGTTTAAAATTTAAAAATAAAGTTAGCAAGATTTTTAAACTTTCAAAAAACATAGAATTATGTTCAATCCTTAAATAAATAACACAATAATCAACACACATCAACAATTACTACCTTAAAAATTAAAACAAACTACTAATAAAACACAACANACTTTCAAAAAACAAGAATTATGTTCAATCCTTAAATAACTAACACAATAATCAACACACATCAACAATTACTACCTTAAAAATTAAAACAAACTACTAATAAAACACAACANACTCAAATCAAAATGACATTTTTCCTTTGCTCCTTATCATTCTTGGTGTCATTCTACAAATTTCATAAAATTCCACAATAATTTCAAAAANCAGAAATAACAGCCACAGCAAAAAAACAACAGAATTGTTCCCACTGTCGACGAACGATTAAATCTTCTACAGATCCACGTGGATTTTTGAAACAACGCTCCTGGNTAGAAATAACGGCCACAACAAAAAAACAACATAATTGTTCCCACTGTCGACGAACGATTAAATCTTCTACAGATCCACGTGGATTTTTGAAACAACGCTCCTGGATAAGCTTTCGTGATTGCAGAGCATCACTGTACCTATCTTGAGCTTTGAAACTCACAAATTTACTCAAATCAAAATGACCTTTTTCCTTTGCTCCTTATCATTCTTGGTGTCATTCTACAAATTTCATAAAATTCCACAATAATTTCAAAAATTAAGTTTAATCCACTAAACTCCACTCCTATAAGTATAAACGACACTTCATATGCAATTTCCATAGATTTTTCCTCATTTGTAACCATGAATAGTGATTTTCGGGTTCTTCCAAATGTACTCAAAATACATGGTGAAAATCCAAAATTTTTACATAGAAGTAAAGCTCTTACCTTAAGTAAACTGAATCTAGCAAATTTTGCTCAATTCCACCAAGACACTTAATGGCTTGCCGCCCTAGCTCTCCAAATCATGAATTTGAGAGGAAGAAGATGAAAGTGAGGGTGAAAATGGCAATTTTTTTGGTTTAATTTTCACTTTTAACANAATCTTCACTTAATGGCTTGCCGCCCTAGCTCTCCAAATCACGAATTTGAGAGGAAGAAGATGAAAGTGAGGGTGAAAATGGCAATTTTTTTGGTTTAATTTTCACTTTTAACAATTCACGAACCGATTTTTGTGAACCGGCGCTTAAGCACAGGTAAGTGGCGCTTAGGATTCTGCCTCTCAGGTTAGATCGCGCTTAAGCACAAGAATGTGGCGCGTAGGCGCCAGCGCAAGATTTTTAAAATTTTTAAACTTAAGTAAAATGCACTATTAGCCTAATTATACCACCCCTAAATGGTCTCATAACACTTAAAATGACTATTTTCCTCTTCTATAACTCTCCTCTCTCTCAAAATTCTCCCATATANGAAATTTTTAAACTTAAGTAAAATGCACTATTAGCCTAAGTATACCACCCCTAATTGGTCTCATAACACTTAAAATGACTATTTTCCTCTTCTATAACTCTCCTCTCTCTCAAAATTCTCCCATATANGAAAAATTTTTATTAAAAATAATTTTACTTACTATATTAAATCCTTAAGCTTAAGAGTTTCTCAAGTCTTATACTTTAAAAAGATCAAATGTGAAACCAATTTTTGATTAGGCACTAATCCTCAAGCTTCTCCTCCCTTACTTTTTTCTTTTTTTCTTTTTCTTTTTATTTTTCTTTTTTTCTTTTGCTTCTTCTTTTTCTTTTTCTTTTTTTAGGCAAGGATTACTATATCTGAATAGGCCTTTAATGGTTTTGAATTCCACTTCTCCTTTCCTAAAGCAAAGTCTTGATATAAATCTTTTACTTAAAAATATAATACTAGTTTTGAAAATTATTTAAGTATTAAAAATAAAAGTCTAAATTTCTAAAATTTTTAAAAATATGATTTTTCTTACTAAAGATAGTTACACTGTATTTAACATTTTCTACACTAAAAATTTTTAACCAAAATTTTTTCTTCATTACTCAGAATTTTAACTAAATTCTTCTACTCATTTCTATAATCAAATTTTACTTCCCTAATATAACTTCATATACATGATCATTTTTCCTTTTAAAATCAAATTCTTTGTAGCACATTTGAGAACAAATAAAATTCAAGCTTTGAAAACATTTTTCATCCCCCCCCCCAAACTTAAATTTTTAACAGATTAAAAAGTTTTGCAGCAAATATAAATAAACAACAATCAAAATTTGAAATAACATGCTTACATGAATTTTTATACCCTAATTATACAAGTATAAAACTAAAAACAGGAGTAAAATTAATTTTTGATCAATTTTCTATCATTTTCATTTTAATTTAACTTGTAGAGATTCAGTAGACTTCTAAGTAGTAAATACAAACATAAAAACTAACTAACACACTAACTTTGATTTCTAGTCTCAACATAAAAATAAATAGACTAACATGATTAAAGAAAAATATAGGGTAGTAGTTTTCTGAGTTTAAAATTTAAAACTAAAGTTAGCAAGATTTTTAAACTTTCACAAAACATAGAATTAATTTCAATCCTTAACTAACTAACAAAATAATGAACACACATCAACAATTACTACCTTAGAAATTAAAACAAACTACCAACAAAACACAACATCACAATACAATTAAACAAAATAATAGTCTCACACATCAAAAAATCCAAACCAATACAAAAACATACATTTTTCAAGTCCAAAACATAAAAACACATCTCATCATATGTCTCAAGTCCAAACATAAAAATAAACAACACATCACAAGTCTCAAGTCCAAAGCACATAGTCTAAATCATATTAGAAACATAAAAATAAATCACTCATTCCTCCTCCTCATCATCTTCAGAATCACCGCTACTACATACAGTTGTAGGCTCATAATCAGGGTATCTAGGATATGGAGGAAATTGCACTCCTGGGTTACCCTTAATGAGGTTTTCCAAAGATGAGTGAAATTTCTCTTCATAATCCCTTTTTCTTTTATGATACCCATCAAAATAATCTGCAAAGCTTTCTAAATTTCTTACCTTATCGGCGGTATAGTTGATATTTTTCATCATCCTCTGTAATTATTGAGTTTGAGTTTCTGTGGACTCACCTCTAGAAGTAGATGGTCTAGATGTAGGAGCAACAAAGGTAAAAGCAGCAGACGTCCCCATTCGATAACTCCTTTAAAATCATCCTCTCCAGCCAAAAATAGAATGCTCTGAATATGACTTCACATCAGCACTTTTAATTGGCTTCAAAGGCAACAATACTTCCTCCCAACTATCATATCTCACTCCAGCCTGCTCACATAAAGAAAAGATCAAGGAAGCAAATTCCATACCTGCAGTAGTAGCGGCAGTGGCAAAACTGATGATAGTCTGCTAAATAAAAGCTCCAATGTTGTTGAGCTTTCCTTCCAGAATATAATAGTTCATTTTGATGATTTGTAGGCAATAGACAGGCTGAATAAAATAGTGTCATGCCTTGGATGGTGCACTTAAATTTGATGTGGTAAAGTTGACTCTCCTCTCATTTGTGATCTTCCAGAGTCCTCTTCCAACAGTCAAATAAAAAATAATCTCATCTAGCCCTGTCTCAGTAGGACTGTAGTTCGCATAAAAATACAAAGTATCAGGTGGTAGATGAAAAAACATATTGATTACCTACAGTGAAAAAGGTACCAATTTTCCTCGAACCATAACTCAATCTTCTTCAACTTTAGAGAGGTTTGCATAGAACTCCCTAACTACAACGACCATAGCAAAAAAATAACAAAATTGTTCCCACTGTCGGTGAACGATTAAATCTTCTACAAATCCACTTAGATTTTTGAAACAACGCTCCTGGATAAGTCTAATCCACTAAACTCCACTCCTATAAGTATAAACTACACTTCTTATGCAATTTCCATAGATTTTTCCTCATTTTTCACCATGAATAGTGATTTTTGGGTTCTTCCAAATGTAATCAAAATACATGGTAAAAATCCAAATTTTTTACATAGAAGTAAAACTCTTATCTTAAGAAATCTGAATCTAGCAAATTTTGATCAATTCCACCAAGAAATTTACACTTAATGGCTTGCCCTAGCTCTCCAAATCACAAATTTGAGAGGAAGAAGATGACAGTGAGGGTGAAAATGGCAATTTTTTGGTTTAATTTTCACTTTTAACCATTCGCGAACCGGTTTTTGTGAACCGGCTTAAGCGCGGGTTCATGGCGCTTAGGCGCTTGCCTCTCGGGTTACATCACGCTTAAGAACAAGAATGTGGCGCTTAGGCCCTAGTGCATGATTTTTTAGATTTTTAAACTTAAGTAAAATGCACTATTAGCTTAAGTATACCACCCCTAAATGGTCTCAGAACACTTAAATGACTATTTTCCTCTCCTACAACTCTCCTCTCTCTCAAAATTCTCCCATATAACTCAATTCAATTCGAGACAAAAATAACAATAATTTTCTCAAAAAAAAACATATACATTCATTCACAAACTAGTACAAGTGCATATAACACTTAATTCTTACTCTAAATAGTCTCGCCTAATTACAAACTGTTGACCTCACTTTTGGTTGAGGTCTAGAAAACTTTTTTTAGTAGCCTAGGTCTAGCCATAGGACTTTCNCACATGTAAAGGTCATTTGACCAATGAGAATGAGTATCACTTCTAAGAGGATGTTGTATTAAAATTTTATCCTTAATCACTCTCTTAAATTTCATAACATAAAATTAATGTTAAGATTGCATTTAAATAAATCAACTAAAATTAAAATTTGATGCTTGGGTGGGCTAGTCGACTAATTTTGTAAGCAGGGGTCATAAGTCAAAATATAATTGGAATTATTTCATTCTTTGGTCAATAAACCATAAGTTTGATTGTGCATCATTATAACTAGATTTGAACCTAATACTATCATGATCGACCTCTCCATAATTTTAGGATCCAAGGTTATTCATTTTAGTTCAACAAAATGGGAGTGTTGAACGCCACTCTCTTCCCTATTTATCTCAATATTATGTCATATAATTTTATGTCCTAAATATTTATTAAAATAAATAGAAACAAATAAAAATAAATCATAAATTTAAAACTAAAAAATCCAACCATAATATAGTCTAAAGATCCATTGAGCATATCAATATGTAACGCTTCTTACCTTTCCTCATTTTGCTTTAAAACGAACTATTCCATTTTGAGCCAACCTAATTTAAATCTTCAAAATAAACATGCTTGAAAATTTAACGTTTTGAAATACTTGTAAATGCAAGCAACATATTTGATTGAGAGTTATTTTATAAGATAATTTTACTTAGTATCTAATTAATACGTGGACTTAACTCTTTAGGTTTTGTTATATTAAATTTTATTGTGAGTTTTAAGCCCCCTTTTGGTTTTTTTTATTTACTTAGCAAGGCCACTTGTGAAAAATAGTATTTGGCTTATAAGAATATACCATAATATCCAATCTACAAAAAATAATGGCTCTAACATTTTGTCTAAATGGTTAGCCAACATATCGGAAGAAAGTAAACAAAACCACAATCAAACATATTCACTCGCTCAACTACCATAACCAAAGTCTAGAGTCTGTGACCTAACAATCCTTTTAATGTATGTGTGTGATCATTGAGGTGAGTTTGATCCAGTCCTTTTATTTGAGTATTAATATATATATTTTTTAGATTTAAATTTTAACAGTAGGTGATTCAAGTTCAAATGATTAGAATTTTACGAATATATTTTGATTCTTATGCTTTGTTTGGATTTGCACTTAAGTTCTGAGTCGTAATATGACTACAGTAGAGTGGCCCTCTTGAGAGAGGGTTCTATTATTTATAACTCTCTAACCCTAATAAGGTAGGTATCACACTTGAGTAGTGGAGCATGCCACCCAGAAAACTAAGGTACATTTGAGTGATTTTTGACTTCATTAATTGAGTTGGATTAAATTTTAGGATTTTAGAATTAATATTAAATGTTTTAAGTTTGAGTTTTGGTTTGAAGCGGATTAATTTTTTTGTTTGATTTAAGTTTGATTCAAGTTAATGTTTCATTAGTTTATATTAGGTATAGTTTGTGTTTGCTTAAATTTTCGGTGAACTTGGTTTGTTTTAAACTAAGTTGATTGGGTGTTTATGTGAGTATTTTAAGTTAATTGAAATAACGCTATCTAAGATATCCACAAAGAATTTGAGGAATAAGTTTAGGTTTTTGAATATGTAAGTTAACCTTAAATCTCACTTAATTTCCATCAATTATGTTTTTTTTTTATTTGAGAAGAAAAATCAAGATAACAATAAAAACCTCATATCTTCATGGAATAACTTACTAAAGTCATAAGAATCCAGAGAATTTATTAATGAGAATTTGAGATTTTTTTTCTAACTTAAATTTTCTGTGATATAATATTTATTTTAAATGGGCTAATTAATTAAAATTTAAACTAACTCCAAAAATTCTGAAAATGTTTACAATTAGGCTTGGAATAACATCCCAAACTTCCTATAAAATTTCAAAATAGTTGCACTTGATTTGAATGATTTATAAATTAATTATGGTTTAATTGAATTTTTATTAAAAATTTAAAAAATTATTTTAATTTTCTAATTTTATTTCTAATCTTAATATCATGTGGTTAAAATTTCATAATTTTTGGNAGCTTGGAATAACATCCCAAACTTCCTATAAAATTTCAAAATAGTTGCACTTGATTTAAATGATTTATAAATTAATTATGGTTTAATTGAATTTTTATTAAAAATTCAAAAAATTATTTTAATTTTCTAATTTTATTTCTAATCTTAATATCATGTGGTTAAAATTTCATAATTTTTTGTGTATCAGACTAATTCCAAAGTTCTTTTAAATTTATGCAATTTTAGGGATTGCTTTCATTTGTGAAGAGGGAAAAGGAGGGGAATTATTCATCTTGAATCACCCCTACACTACTTCGGAGAGCTTGGTGTTTTAGAATGACTAAAGAAGCAGAGGTGCTGATTATCAAGAATGATCGCCTTTTGGTTGAGGGGTTTGGCTGTAACTTCATACTAAACCTCTACCCAACTAAGAAGATGGCTCTAAGGAGGGTAAAATAGGTTGTAACTGCCTATACAAGTAGTGATCCNCACTTCGGAGAGCTTGGTGTTTTAGAATGACTAAAGAAGCAGAGGTGCTGACTATCAAGAATGATCGCCTTTTGGTTGAGGGGTTTGGTTGTAACTTCATACTAAACCCTCTACCCAACTAAGAAGATGGCTCTAAGGAGGGTAAAATAGGTTGTAACTGCCTATACAAGTAGTGATCCNCACTTAGAGACAAAATGCGAAATGATTGTATCCGTGATAGGGTTGGTGTAGCTCTAGTGAAGGACAAAATTAGAGAGAGTCGTCTTAGATGGTTTGGTTATTTTAAACGTCGACCATCTGATGAACCGATTAGGAGAGTAGATGTTTTAGATTCTACTTATGTTAAGAAAGATAGAGGTAGACCTAGGAAGACTTGAGTTTATTATATATAAAAATGATCTTAATTTATTAGAATTAAATGAAAAATGACACTAAATATGACACAAAGGAGAAAAAGGATTCATTCAGCCGACCCCACTTAGTGGGATTAAGGCTTTGTTGTTGTTGTTGTTCTATTTCTAGTTTGGAAATAAGATTGTTAGACTGTNGTTCCTTTAAATATTTCTCCATTACAATGGTTCATATAAAACTTTTAGAGGTGTGGATCTCAATATTCGATACCGCATTGCTTTAGATATTTCTCTACTGCAATGGTTCATATCAAACTTTTAGAGGTACGGATCTCAATATCCGATACCGTATTGCTTTAGATATTTCTCTATTGAAATGGTTCATATCAAACTTGGTTCATATCAAATTTTTAGAGGTACGGATCTTAATATCCAATACCGCTTTGCTTTAGATATTTCTCTATTGCAATGGTTCATATCAAACTTTTAGAGGTGCGGATCTCAATATCCGATACCGCATGCTTGTTCATATCAAACTTTTAGAGGTACGGATCTCAATATCTGATGTCGTATTGCTTTAGATATTTCTCTATTGCAATGGTTCATATCAAACTTTTAGAGGTACGAATCTCAATATCCGATACTGCATTGCTTTTGAAACTTTTAGAGGTACTAATCTCAATATCCGATACCGCATTGCTTTAGATATTTCTCTATGAATCTCAATATCCGATACCGCATTGCTATAGATATTTCTCTGTTGGAATGGTTCATATCAAAATTTTAGAGGTACGGATCTCAATATTCGATACTGCATTTCTTTAGATATTTCTCTATTGCAATGGTTCATATCAAACTTTTAGAGGTACGGATCTCAATATTAGGTACCACATTGTTTTAGATATTTCTATTATAATGTTCTCAAACTTTTAGAGGTACGGATCTCAATATCCGATACCGCATTGCTTTAGATATTTCTCTAGATTTCAATATCCGATACTGCATTGCTTTAGATATTTCTCTATTGTAATGGTTCATATCTACGGATTTCAATATCTGATACCGCATTGCTTTAGATATTTCTCTATTGCAATGGTCCATATCAAAATTTTAGAGGTACGGATCTCAATATCTGACTTTTAGAGGTGCGGATCTCAATATCCGATACCGCATGCTTTTTCATATCAAACTTTTAGAGGTACGGATCTCAATATCTGATACCGCATTGCTTTAGATATTTTTTGCAATGGTTCATATCAAACTTTTAGAGGTGCGGAGCTCAATATCCGATACCGCATTGCTTTGAATCTCAATATTCGATACCGCATTGCTTTAGATATTTCTCTATTGCAATGGTCCACACGATATAATCTCAATATCCGATACCGCATTGCTTTAGATATTTCTCTATTGCAATGGTTCATATCTACGGATTTCAATATCTGATACCGCATTGCTTTAGATATTTCTCTATTGCAATGGTCCATATCAAAATTTTAGAGGTACGGATCTCAATATCTGATTTTAGATATTTCTCTATTTCAATGGTTCATACCAAACTTTTAGAGGTTGAGGGAATAAGTCCTTCAATCTATTCAAGACATCCAATTCTCGTGTTCAGTCAGTCCAGTCCTGCTGATACACATTTTTTAAGATCAGTACCCAAATTCTGATTCTCATACACAAAATATACTTTAAACCCACCACATTTTTAAGATCAGTACCCAAATTCTGATTCTCATACGCAAAATATACTTTAAACCCACTCTCCAAATCCTCAACAAAATTCCTCACTTTATGATTTTGATCAGACATACCCATTTGCTAAAATTCCCCTGCGAAAAAAAATAGCAAACACAATTTACACCTTTCTTCTAAGTCTGTTGATTTAGAAGTCTGTGTTGGTCATGTTGATCTAGTCGGTCAACGCCAATATGTGCGGTGTGCTTGCCCAGCACACCACACCTATTGAGGGTCCATTTGTTGACCTCACTTTTGGTTNTGAAACTACTCAGACTTCATGAGAAAGATACAACAAAACACAAATTTCATATATAAAAGAAATTTTATACAACAATAATAAACAAAGAACACTTATCTGAAACTCTTTCTCAAAGCAAATCCTTTGTAAAAACTGCTTAGACTTCATGAGAAAGATACAACAAAACACAAATTTCATATATAAAAGAAAGTTCATACTAAAAATAAACAAACAACACTTATCTGAAACTCTTTCTCAAAGCAAATCTCTTGTAGCCTCTCAGACTTCATGAGAAAGATACAACAAAACACAAATTTCATATATAAAAGAAAGTTCATACAATAAGCAAATAACACTTATTTGAAACTCTTTCTTAAAGAAATCCCTTGTCGCCTTTCCTTAGAAATGCAAGAAGAAGATATCTCTCACTTTTCCCCTTGTACAACACTCTTATAGAAACTTTAACACTTAATTTCACCACACAAACTCTAAATTATAAAAGAAAACTCACTAATTGACTCCAATGTGNTTACACTTATTTGAAACTCTTTCTTAAAGAAATCCCTTGTAGCCTTTCCTTAGAAATGCAAGAAGAAGATATCTCTCACTTTTCCCCTTGTCCAACACTCTTATAAAAACTTTAACACTTAATTTCACCACACAAACTCTAAATTATAAAAGAAAACTCACTAATTGACTCCAATGTGGTGGTGGAATGAAAATAGATTATGAAGAATGGCGAAAAAGGAGCGCGGTGGAACGTTGTGGAGCAAAAAGGAACGTGAAGGAGTGAAGGAATGAAGGAGTGAAGGAGTGAAGGAGTGAAGGAGTGAAGGATTCAAGGAGTCTATTTCCTGATGAATTTTGGCCCCAAATAGAACCTAGGTTCGGTTCTCCAAGAGGTGCCTCCAAAATCTCTTCAAAAATCATCCAAATACGTTGAATCTTTTAGAAACAGGGGTTGAACCGACATTGGCACCGTCGGCGCCAGTGTCCTGCAGTTTAATTTGTTTCTCTCTGCTTAAAGACGTCATCGACGCTTTTATGGCACCGTCGACGCTGAGTAAAATTCTCAGTCTTTTCTTTTATTCTAAGCCATTGGTGCTGCCCTTGGCGCGGTCGACGCTGAGGATTTCTTCAAAAACATCATTTTGACTCTAAATTCCATCCTTTTTTGCTTCTTTTTCTGCTTTAAGTTCTAAAAATCAACAACCTGCAAGAAAACATCAAAATACCTTCCATTAAAGTATAATATCACAAAAAATAAGTATAAAATATGGGTCTAAAAATGCATATATTTTCGATGTATCAATGTTCTCATAATAAATTTTAACATCTAGATGGACCAGATTAAGAAGTAAATGAAGTGCATGAAATTAAATTATCACATCTTCTTCCAACATTAAAGATTAATACTCTTAACAAATTCCATCCAAACTTTAATTANTGTTCTCATAATAAATTTTAACATCTAGATGGACCATATTAAGAAGTAAATGAAGTGCATGGAATTAAATTATCACATCTTCTTCCAACATTAAAGATTAATACTCTTAACAAATTCCATCCAAACTTTAATTACTTATCATTTAAAGGAGGAAGATAAAGAAAACTACTCAGAATCCATGGAGAAAACAAAACCACACTTTAGCTTAAAAGTAGAAATCATTGTCAAACTAACAAGAAGTCTCAATCAAAACCAAAAGTAGTTTAAAACAAAGATAAAAACTTATCTCAAATCCTCCACAAATTCTTAAAGTTTCTTTGAATCTATTCTCTCTTACAATACTCTTAACTCTCAAATTAAAACTATAAACAAAAGGAAAATGAATTTGTGGTGCGTGAAATTTTCTTCAAAAGCTCATCCACGAACTACTTCAAGAATCTTTCAGAACTTATTAAGATTTTTCAGGACTCCCCCTTTCAAAAAGTCTCAACTTCCTTCTTTTATAATTTTCCAAGAGGTGTCTTGATATCTCTTCAAAATCTTTCCTAATTTGATGTATTTACCAAGGTATACTTCCTTTCACAAGTTCTTTAATTATATTTATGTCCTTATTGGTTATAACCACCCATTTTAGCTAATAGGTGCCTCAAATGTCTCTTCAAAATTCATCAAAATGAATTAACCCATCATGTAACTGTCACTGACGCTTAAGCGCGGGGCCTCTGGCGCTTGGGTGTGGCCTTCTCTGTTTCACCAGTGCTTAAGCGCCAAATTTGACGCTTAGACCCNGTCAAAATGAATTAACCCATTATGTAACTGTCACTGACGCTTAAGCGCAGGGCCTCTGGCGCTTGGGTGTGGCCTTCTCTGTTTCACCAGTGCTTAAGCGCCAAATTTGACGCTTAGACCCCAAAATACTTTTGCACCATTATTGCATTTTTGCTCCAAATTTTATTCGTTTTCACTCCTTTTAGCATTTTTCACCTTTTTACTTGTACTTGAAAGAAAAACACACAAATACCTTCCATTAAAGCACAATATCTCAAAAATAGGTATAAAAATGCGTCTAAAAATACTCTATATTTTAGGTGTATCAATATCCATACCCAAGCAAATACCTAAAGAACCATAATTTTTATCAATACCGAAGCAAATACCATGCCATATAAAACTCCATACCCAAGCTACACCAATTTTTGTCATAGTCGTAGGCTTTTCGTACTCAAAAGTAATCAAATTATTCAAAAACAAAAAAAAAAGAAATTTTATGTGTAATTAGCATTAAAAATGCTAAAAATAATGGATTGTTTGAATCTTCTGTTCGATGGCCATAACCTCAACATTTAAATGGAAGGAGAATATTTATCCTGCTCTTCATAGGAGATTAGTTCATCCCAATATAAGCTTNTAAAGGTCATTTGACCAATGAGAATGAGTATCACTTTTAAGAGGATGTTGTATTAAAATTTTATCCTTAATCACTCTCTTAAATTTCATAACATAAATTTAATGTTAAGATTGCATTTAAATAAATCAACTAAAATTAAAATTTGATGCTTGAGTGGGTTAGTCGACTAATTTTGTAAGCAGGGGTCATAAGTCAAAATATAATTGGAATTATTTCATTCTTTGGTCAATAAACCATAAGTTTGATTGTGTATCATTATAACTAGGTTTGAACCTAATACTATAATGATAGACCTCTCCATAATTTTAGGATCCAAGGTTATTCATTTTAGTTCAACAAAATGGGAGTGTTAAACACTACTCTCTTCCCTATTTATCTCAATATTATGTCATAGAATTTTATGTCCTAAATATTTATTAAAATAAATAGAACCAAATAAACATAAATCATAATTTTAAAACTAAAAAATCCAACCATAATATAGTCTAAAGATCCATTGAGCATATCAATATGTAGCGCTTCTTACCTTTCCTCATTTTTCTTTAAAACGAACTATTCCATTTTGAGCCAACCTAATTTAAATCTTCAAAATAAACATGCTTGAAAATTTAACGTTTTGAAATACTTGT
>JXCR01146138.1:905-30292 GCA_002079205.1 Phalaenopsis hybrid cultivar
AACTTTCATGCAATCATTTTTTATGGTGTTTCTTGAAACACTTTGAAAGTTAGGATTCAACATTTTCAACAATATATTGAACCACATGTGTTCAACGATCATGAATGGATACTCATGCACAATTATCATCTTTGCCATCACCTCTCTTATGACTTGTTGATCATAATTTTTAGGATCATAAAAAGTAGGAAACTCTGAATCATTGTCAGCTTCGAAAGGCAAGAAGTTCAATATATTTTGTCTCTTATCTGATAAGTTAACTAATTGTTGACTCTTTGCTTTTATTTTAGCACACTCCTTATTGTGCCTAAGAAGTTGTGAGGTTGTGTCTGACTTGGGCTTAAGGATTTTTACACCACAGCAAATGCATCGAACAAATGATTTTTCAGCCCCCTTTGAATTTGATTTAACATCAACAAAATATTCCCAAACATATGATTTTCTCTTCCTGTCTTTCTTACATTCTATTTCAGTACTAGTGCTTCCAACAACCACTTCTACGGGTTGAGAACTATCATTTCCATCATGAATTGCAATTGGCAATTGTTTACTAGTTGATGCAGATTGAGAATGTTCAATATTTGACATTCTAAATAACTGCATACAAAAATATAATATCACATGAGATTACAATCATTTCATGCTGTATGTACGTAAATGTGCTTCTAAAGAAAAAGAAGTTTAAATATATGCAAAGGTTTGCTTCTAAATAACATGTTTTCTAAAAAAAAAAAAACATAAAATTGATATAATTGACTGAAAGCAGAAATAGGATGGAACCTCAAACCAACAAAGATAACATTAAAACTAATTGTTATAAATCATGCACATTTATAGTCATTGTGCATCATAAAGGCTGTCATTTAGCAAGTGACTAATAAAGTTACACAATAAAGAAATGACACATTGTTTCTCATATAGCAATGTTATATCCTAAAGTAACGATTAACGAGCCACATTGCTTCTCTAAATTTGAATCGGGGCCACATTGTTTCTCATTCAGCAAATCCGGGCCACATTGTTCTCATTTAAGAAGATTCAGCCTAAATCATTCAAATCAAGAAAGATGGAAGATGCATAAATCTCTCAAATCAAACTTTACTCATAATTTACTGAATCAAAAATTCAGCTCAAGAGATTCAATAGAATCCCTGTAGCTCAAAAACAATTAGAAAAGGAGCCAACCTTCAACAAAATCCAGTTAAACAGCAGTACAATATTTATATGAAAATCCAGTTGTTGAGATTAACAAGTTTAGAAAATAGAGAACATGATGTAAGAACTTCTTGATTCAAGAAGCATTTAATTGTCCCATCTAAAGCCCCATGCTAGAGGAATTCTATTTACACCCATACCCCATATGCTTAATTTCAAGTTCCTTCAGTGTAAAACAACATATCACTTCAAATGTCACTTTTCCAACTTAGAAAATAGAATCCCTGTGAATAAGATTGACTGTTGGCAATCTTAGAAGACTGCCTCAGACCTTTTTCCAATCAAGAAAAGTATCACTTCACATGTCATGTTCGCCGAGTAGGAGAAGAATCTCCTTGATGTTTAGTTTCCCTTCACATTCATAATAGGGTGAAAAGCAAACCATACTAAAGTTGTCCAAAAAAATCGGATGATCTAGCAGATCCATTTTATAAGCCGTTTTCCCCCATATGCTTAATAACTCTAAAGAGTCTATCAATTCTTCGCTTAAGTTTAGAAAAAAAATAAGAAAACAAATGTGTCTTTTATCAACCACCAAGAATACCGAGCAACTGAAGTAACGATTAACGAAAATACCGGGTCGATCCAACGCCGAATCGCCGGGGAAAATACCTTTTATAAAAAAAAAATAGAAGTAGAGATTAGATAACGAACACAAAAAATCAACTCTAAGCTTGAGACAAGATTTTCGCGATTTTGAGACAAGTTCTCACCGAGAGAAGCTTTTCGAGAGAAGGAGCAACCGGAGGAGGTAGATCGGCTGCGGTCTCGTGTTTCCGTGAGAGGAGAGCGGCGTGAGAGGAGAGTGGCGAGCTTTTCACGATCCTGAGCGAAGGAGCAGCCGGTCTCGTGCTTCCGAGAGAGGAGATCGCGTGAGAGCCGAGAGGAGATCGCGTGAGAGCCGAGAGGGGAGCGTTTCACGATTTCCGTGAGAGGAGATCGCGTGAGAAGGAGAGGCGTGAGAGGAGAGCGGCGTGAGAGCACAGAAGTGAAATTAGGGCTTCCGAGTTCCGGCTTCCGCTTTCATTTCAATTTTCCATCTTATAGTATATATGTATAATATAAAAATAATAATATAATATATTATAATAATTATATACTTTATATTATATAAATATATAATAACTATATTATTAAAGTGTACAGGTTTTAAATTTTAAAATATATTAATTTTTTTTAGTATATAATTATTTTAAAAATATCATAAATTATATATATATTTATTATTATTTTTTATTTCGAACAATAACGATTCGAACATGAACGAACGCATCACTGTTCGTTTAGCAAACCGAACGAAAAAAATTGTTCGTGTTCGTCTCGTTTGCTTATCGAACGAATCAAACACGAACGCTCTGGCGAACCGAACACGAACTGTTCGCGAACAACGAGCTTTTTTGACAGCCCTACTTTATACCACCCAAATCTTTCATTTATACCACCCATAAGAGAACAAATTTTCATGGAAGATCTACCATTATTTATGGCTCAATAAGAATGGACATAATGACTTCCATTATGCCAGTATGCATTTGTTCATGAACAAATCATTCTAGAAGAACAAAACTTCTCTAAATTGCCCCCTCCCCCTACACTTCATTGTTCATGAGTACTTGATCTTCAAACACTCCTCTTGAGTACAAGAGATGTAAAGTTTGCAGGCAGTGACACCTATTTTGTCACATCTATAACAAGAGGCAACTAATATTCTCACAATGATCAATCAAATAGACAGATAATTTCAGATGGATAGTGTCACATGACCTTGCAAATATAAACATGATAGAGGAGGAATTATCAGTTCATAACTAAACCATAGTACATACGTTCCTAGAACACATTCAAATAAAAATTCAAGTAAAATTAATTATGATTTAAATAAAATTCAAACAAGATTTGAATATAATCCGAGCACAAATATGATTCAATCCTTATTCAAACAATACTTATGCCTTTAAATTTGACACTCAAGATTCAAATATATTTCAAATTGAAGTAAAATTTCAAATATATTGGCAGTTTCTTTTTTTTTTTTAAATATTGATATATAAAGAAAAAATCCCCATAAAATTTAACCCACATTACAAAACCATAAAACAGTAAAAGCAAATTCCATTGAGAACTTTATGCCGATACAAAAAAAAAAAAAAAATTGTCTGAAATTAAGAAAGAAAAGCAGCTCAGCTCAACCATTCGAACTACCATTAAACTCCCTTAAACCCCCAAAATTGGGGATATCCCAGGCATGCCTTTCTCCGCTCGCAGAGGCAGCTGAGCTCCATCTATAATTCATCCTGCATAACACAAACAGGAATGAGTTCATTATTAGATTCAAGCACAAATTGATTCGATTCTTAAGATAATTTTATAAATAAGAAAACTGATTAAAAATTTTGACACAGTTTGAGCAACGACGAACCAAGAGGCAATTAATATTCTCAAAAGGATCGCAGGAATCGGGAGCTTTCGGTGCTGAAACAACAGAGGAGAACGATGAACCAGGATGCAGGAATCAGGATCGCAGAACCAGGATCGCAGCCGAACGAAAGGAAGGCAGAATGAGGGCACCTGGGTAAAATGAGGAAGGAGCGAAGCGGCCCACGTTTCGCTCAAATTCACGGCCGCCGCAGATGAAAAGCCGCGCCAAACGAGCCTTTTCTGCGGCCTCCTGCCGCACTGCGCAAAGAAAGCCCCCTCCAAACGAACCCTAAATTTGAAGAGGCTTGTTCCATAGTGAAATGAGTCGAACACGGGCCAATTTGAGCAAAGAAATTTTGATTGAGCTAAAAAAGAATAAGTTATTAACGAGTCATTTTGAACACGAGCTAAACATGCTCAATAAAAAATTCAAATGAGCTGAACACAAACAAGTAGGGTTGTAATCGAGCTGAGTCGAGTCGAGTATGTCATAGTTCAAACTTGGCATAGTTATAAGTTGTTTATGTTAGGTTTGAGCTTGTGCAGAGCTTTTATATATTGTTCAAGCTTGACTTGTTTAAATTTTCAATATTTGGACTTGATTTGTATTTTATTTGTTTATGACAAGTGAACGAGTATTTAAACGTGCTAAAATTCAAACGAGTATCTAGATTTTTATAAAAAAATTCAGTAAATAATTTTACAAATTTGATTGCACTTATTAATTTATTAATTAGAAACTCTAAACCCTACAATATCTTAAATCTAGTTTCTCCTCCATTTTGCCCTAAATTCCTCACTTAGGAGATGTTTAGTAAAATAATTTGTAGCATTTAAGCATGATTTAACCTAAATCCTTACAAACAACCAAAAATGTCAACTTTAAAGCCTACAGAAACTTAATATCAAGTATTCATATATCATATAGGATAAGAACTATCATTGAGCTATCAATAAATGAGTTAATAATCTATTTAATTATTATTTTTTTAAATAATATATCATATATTATATGAGCTATCATCGAGCATAATACCGAGTATTTAAAAGTTACTTATTGAACAACAAACGAGTTTGTTCGTGAACATAAATGAACAAGTTTGATCATGTTCTTGTTTAGTTCATTTTAGCATCAAGTTTTTTAAAATTGTTCAAGCTTGCTTATTTACTAATTTGATTGAACATGATCGAGTCTTAATCCAACCGAGTTCGAGTACATTTGTTTATTTACAACCCTACAAACAAGCATTCTGCTCGCTTAAGCTCGGCTCGTTTACACCGCTAATAAAGACTTTATAAAATTGAGATTTAAGATAAATTTGAATTAAAAAAAATATTAAATTCAAGATTTAAAATTTTTCGTTTATTCTACTTGACACTAGATGCAAGTTAAATCTCACTTAAAACTATTACCATATAACTCTTAAGATGAACTTTCATCTAAAAATAGTGCTAAAATTACTTTTCAAAAAATTGACATTTGTAATTGAGAGAATTTATATTGAAATATTTGATTTTATAAATATAATAATCCTGGAAAAAAAAACTTTCTAGCCAAATCAGCCTAACATCTTTCTTGATATGTTTGCATGAAATGCCTCACCTGCTAATAAGTCCTAAATCTAGACTTAGGGCAAAATAGAGTGAATGAAAGGGAGAGAAAAGCAAAGAAAGTAAGGATAAAGCAAGTAGAAAGAGAGCCACACAATGTTAGCGTAAAACTCAAGGAGTGCATGCACTTAATTTGGAGTATTTAGGGCCATGAGGGAGCGGGGTGTTGGCAATGTCCATAGAGATTCCATTGATATTGGATCCGATCATTGAGTATTCAAAGGCCAACAAGGGATCCCAAATGAAATACAGTAGTTAGAAGTTCTGTTATAGATGAATTATTTTCTCCTCCTGCCTTATTTGTCAAAGTGAATCCTAACATAGCTCTAGTTTCTTGCCTACGCATAGCCCTAATTTATCCAACATAAAAAAATAATTGCTTTTTATTGATATCAATAACAACTTCAAAGTTCATTGCATTATTGTTTTCAAAAAGCCTCATGGGAGATGTCAAGTCAAGGTACAACCTAATCATTTTTTTTTTATTTATGTTCAAGATTTAATGTTCATGGTTGGATAATTAACATCTTGGTATATTTTTTTTAAAAAATTTATGAACAATAATCCCCCATGTTTACTTTGATTTATCAGCGAATATATGTTAAGAGTTGGTTAAAAAACTATGAAAACGGTTGAAGTCTTAGAATAAATTAGTATAAACTTTATGGATTAGATGATTTCATGAGAATTAAACCTGACAAGGTATTTGCATTTCATGAGCTATATCAATGTCAATTTATATTAAACGTCGACCATTAGATGATCCGATTAGGAGAGTAGATGTTTTAGATTCGACTTGTGTTAAGAANATAAACTAATTTGGGATTATTTATGAAGAATAAATAGAAGAAACCTTAAGAATCATTGATTTAATAAAATTAATTTGATGGATTGTTTTGGAGATTTAATATTTGATGCATGGTATATTGAATACGTGATTGAATTAGAGTCTTTTAAATGCAAGATTTGTTGAGCATCATGTGTTAAAGCATGAAATAATAGCATCATAATAAAAAATGTTGAATTCCCAGTGGTATTCAGTAGATAGACGACTCTCAAGTGAATAAAAGATAAATGAACCCCTCTTTATGAGAGGAGAATTTCTTGTTGCTTATTTGCATGCTTTGAGCCGTTGATAAATATTTGTGTAATATGCTTATTTATTCATATTATTTCATGTGATCATTTTGATAGCATATAATGGTTAAGTTCTCTCTCTCTTTCTCGCACAAATTTCTATAAAAAACTATATACACTTTGTAGATTATGGAAAAACATATGCTATTTAACATAAATCATGAATTACATTGATATGTAACCAAATTTAATCATGCTATAATCTATATTAAGAAATTTAACTAGAATAAAACTACATATAAGTCATGCTTGTGTGTATGATATATGTATTGGTAATTAAACTCTTGTCTATATAGGCTATCTAGAAAAACTATTTCATAGGGTGATGAATCTATTAAAAGTTATTGGATTTTCATGAATTGATGTTTATATTTCTTATTTTAGTCCATCGTGGTAAATTGATAATAAATATACACATAAATATAAAAAAATGAAATATAATTGATGATTCATTGATAATGTAGCTCTTCAATGAACTTCTCATGTAATAAGCATTACTAACTGATTTTCGTATCTGGAAATCTTATCATTTATTTTATACTTGCTATGGTATGATTTCTCTAAACTTATCTCACTTTATTTATACATATTTATATGCTATGCATTCCTGTTTATACTTAGTAAGATTGTACCTACTATATTGATTTAAATTTCAAGTAAGCAACTATGCATCTTCTAAAGATACTTCGGGACTCATGCTTCAATAATAATAATAGAAGTGATTTTTATTAGAGTTATTTAAGTGACTCAATAATGTAATTAACTTTTATTTATATTTTAGTACAGAGGTTAATATGTGAATTTCGAATTCGAATACTCGGATCATTTTGTTGGCCGACACAAATATTATTGAAATTATGTTCATACCTATTAGAATTATTTCTTAATTTTTAGCTTGCACTTTCCTACGAGTTTCTTTTGATTTACTTTTAGGCCTAGTGGGTAGAGTGTGACAATGTGATATCAGAGCCAATGTTTTATCCTCTATGGTAAATCTTAGTAAATATATTTTGTGGATATTTTTTTTATATTTTAATAATACTATTGCTATTATTGAGGTATAAATACCCAAAAAAAAGTCAAAGATTTTATATATACTCACACTTGACATTGAATTTAGGATATGTAATTTTTGCTTTGGATTAATTAATTATGCATTAGGGACGTACATATTGATTTAATTTAATACTACGACAGTTTTTTGATGATTTATATTTGAGCTTTAAGAAATTAGATATTTATATTCAAAGATAATCTTTTTATATCAAAGCTGTTAAATGGTTTGACAATTCTTTGGAGAACTTAAATGATCAATGTTCTTGGAGAATAAAATTAATAAAATGAAATAATGTTTACATTATTGAAGATTGAAGTGAACATGGAAGAATGTTTTTTTAGCCTTATTCAAACATTTCTACAAATGGTGTTTGAACAATGTTCAAATGATATATAAAAACGGTTTATGCCATATTAAAATATGATTTGGAAAAGGTTCAAAAAAAATGAAGCATTACAAGGATGAGGTTTGAACAAGATAAAAAATTCGTTGTGGTGCTCTCGCAGAGCTTCAATCTGAAGGACCTGTTAAACCACAAACATCTCGCCCTCATCAGCTAGAATTTGGGACTTTGTTGAAGTTAGTAGATTTTTCACTGTATCTCTTCCATGTTAAGTTCCTGATCGACTTTCATACTTATCTCCTCAGTGGCTTCGATAGGGTTTAGTTTTGAGAAGTGAAACAGAGTGTATGTGACTGGTTTAGGGTGCAGAAAAAAAATAGGGTTGTTGATTTTGACAATAAATAAAGAGGAAAGATGTTGGGTGGGTTTAAGCTAGGTATTGGTGTATTTTGGTAACCCAATGATCGAGCTAGAGTTAGCCAGGCTATAATACCAAATGATACCGGAATTTATCAAACATCTAAAGAAAACCAAATGTCATTACTAAATTAAAAAAATTGAAATTACAACATGAGGAAAATCGAAAATTGTAACAAACAACAACATAACACTAGAACTAGAGTTAAATCTAGGGTGTAGGTGGTGGCCACTAGGGGTTTGGACCTCCAGGGAGGTGACAAGGGGGCCAACCAAAAAACTGGAAGATGGTAACAATAATGGGGAAGTATTGACAGCATGGGGCAAAATAGAGAGCAGCAAGAACAACGATGGGAGTGTTGTTCATACTTGCAACAATAAGGAAACCGATAAAGGGAATTTGGGAGCATTATGGGAAAGGTTGGTGAAAAGGCGTAGGAAAGATAAACACCACCTAGAGACTAAGATGCAATCAGAGCACTATTAGGAACCCTAGGATATAGCTCTAGAAAGGGAAAAGGTGATGTCGATGTTGTCCCAAAGCAAATCACATAAAATAATTGAACCCTATACACCAACAAAAGTAAATATATATTCCTAAATAACTACGAGCAGTCCCTCTCTTAAAAAGAAGTTCACTTGGGAGAATGTAGAATTGACTACAGAAGAAGGACCCTAACAAACAAAATTCTCAAGCAGGGCTGCTATTGGCAGACACTCAGGTAAGACGTTGAAGAATTCTCCAAAAGACGTAAGCAATTTTAGAAATTTACCCCTATGCAGCTTTAACCATCATATAAACTACAAACAATAAGCAACCATTAGCTTTTCACAATATGGGAGATGAATCTCTTGGGACCTTTGTCTCTCAATAAAGGATAGAGAAAATACATTCTCATCATAATCACTTATATCTCGAAATGATTTAAGGCCAGTCCATTGACCAAAATCACGGCTGACATAGTCCGAAATTACATTTTAACTGATACTATAGGCATATATGACCTACCCATGGTTACTATCACCAATAATGGTACTTAGTTCGTCAACAGAAATATGAAAGAATTTTGCAGTAACCAAGGGGTATGCTTAAAGTTCAAGCATGTACATTATCCTAAAAGCAATGGTTTGGTAGAAATAGAAAATAAGCTCATTCTAACCCTACTCGAAATCAAGCTAAAAGGAGTGAAAAATAAATAGGCCGAAGGGTTCCCTTCAGTACTATCGACACTTAGTACCACACCCTCAACTTCTAACAACCGAAGTCCTGTCACCTTATCTCATGAGGTGGAAGCAGTGCTTCTTGTTGAATATTACAAATTTAGCCAACAAGCTTTAAGAGTTAGAAGTCTGGAGAATGACAAATAATAGACTCATTGAACTTCTTAGAAGAAATCAAAGACCTATCATCCTTGCGATAAAAGAAAGCCAAGAGAAGAATGACAAAATATTATAATTCGAGATCAAACAACAACGATTCAAAGCAGTTCAGCGAAGACTTATCAAGTTGAGGGATAGTCTTGTCCTATAAGCGACTCTTCTTTTCTTAAGAGAGCGATGATATGAGGGGATAGGTTTATAAAGGAGCTCCACTTAACATATTGATTTTGTGCATGACATTTTGAGGATATTCTCATCCCTTATAATTTGCATTTAGGCAAGAAGTAACTAGAAATAACTGGATCTATCAAAGCGGGAAGACTTGGGGAACTTCCTAGGATTAGGATGAAGATAACGTTCATAAAGAAAAATTAAAAATAAAAATAAAGAGGAAAACATATTAAGGATGATACAAGTTAGAAGAAATAAGAATGAATTTATTTATTACTAGTCTGTTACACCACATAAGGATTTCTTACAATAAATAAAAGAAGAATGCAAGGCACACATTCATACATATTCCGAGAAATTAGAAAATTAGGACCTATGACATTCTCAGACATTAGAAAGCCCCTAGTCAACCCTCTTTAAGTCTTCCAATGTCGGAGACAGTCACAAAGATCTCGCACACAACTACCAACCAAAAGACTGCAAAAAGGATAAAAAGGTTCAATTCATTTGACTCAAGAGTCTAAGTAACAGAAGAGCCAAAGCGCTGAAAATCTTTGGCTACTAAGCCCATAGAGGCGGCAACAACTAGCTGGAATCAACTGCATTCGGAAAGAGTTTCTTCTCAAAAAGAAAGTCTCCCTCCAACATACGAAAATGAAATTTCTTGGCCATTGAGCCCAAACCGTTCCTTGTTTGAACTCTAAGAGTAAGAACTTTCTCACTTCAGAGTTCAAAAAGCAAGAAGGGTGCCACGACCAAACTTTCCACCGCCATCGATGGACATGTGCTAGAACTCCTTCATATTTGAAGATTTACATTAACAAGTTTCCTTTAGACATACGTTTTCACAGGTAGCTTTATGCGTATTCATAATCGTGGCAACGAGTAATTGTTAGAGAAGTTGGAAAGGCACAATAATCTTGAAGAGACACAATGAGAAATACAAAGGATAATAAATATTACACCTTCAAATTTTACTAGTAATGCATAGCAATTATTACTATAACCAACACTAGCTCTTATTCCTCTGGTATGCCCCACATTAATAAGACTAGTTAGGTACAGCTTTCTAAGTATGACAGTGAGCCATCAACTCCGAGAAGATACTTGGCACGTTGCAAATAAAATCAATCGTCAAAAAGTCACTTCACGAACCGTAAGGATGCTAGAGAATACAATAAATACGTGAGTGGCTTAAAATGAAGCATGAGCCCAAGACCATCTGAGTTCTCTCTGATTAGAGGAACTAAATACCAAATTACTAGGAATGCGATAAACGCAACCTCATAATTTGCTCGGAGAAAGAGCCCAAAAATAACCCATGGTCTCCTAAAGGACATATATATTTTCAACCAAGATACTGACCAATCACTCAGGGAGGCTGAAAATGCCCGGGAAATAAGAAACCTTGTCGGAGCAGCTAAAAGCCTCCAAGAAAGTAAGATCAGTAGTGATATCAAAGGCCTTCTAAGCCGAGAAGGACATATTCCAGTTAAAAAATACATTTGCCCACGAGAATACAATGCCCGGTGAGGGCTCGAATCATTGACACATTTTGAAAAGTCAGAAGACTACACACGGAAAACTCATATCGTCCCTTCATGAGTTTAAGGTCGACTGGTAATTTCACAACAGAGAGCAATTATATGGATATGAGTCAGTATTAAAATAGAAGTAGAACAAACCAAGACAATTTATTAACATTGAGGACTAAGTTACAAAAGACAAATACAAGTTTGAGCCAAATCCTAAAAAAAAAAATTACTAAGGTATGTCCCTTATTTTCTCTTTTTTAAATACAAAAATTCTACCATTCAATTCTGAAGTATGAAAAAAGATCAACAGCCTCATTCAACCACAGTTCAGAATTGAAGCCTTCCTCCTTCTTTAGCACTAAAAAACTTGCTGATAAAAAATAAAGAGTGACGATCCAGGTGGCAACTACGATCTACCCTCGCCATCTTGTTAAAACTTGATAACAAGAGTTTAGGGATGAAGAATAAATAAAGGGGCGGTCAACAATCATATATTAGACTCATTCTGTTGGATCGAGATGTGGAAAGAGCTTACTTCTCAAGAAAAGAGGTCCAAGCCACCTCAATGAGGAGAAGTGAGCTCATCCAACATCAGATAGGGAGCTCGAAGAAAGCTAGAATCCAAATAGGGTTTCATTCTGACTCAAGGAAAAAGAAGGCCCCTCATTCGGATGTCAACAAACAAGAAGCTCAAGACTAATCAACAAAAGGATCATTATGTCCAACCTAGTTATGCTCAAAATTCTCTTCCAAGCCCACATGAATAGAACTCTTCATCGTAATCCATACAAATAAGTCAGCCAATCTCTAATCCATACTCAAACAACAAACTATTTTTAATGATTTCTTCAAATGCACCATTTCTTTTTGCAAAATACATTATATTATTTGTTATTAGTATAGAGAGGTTGAGAGTTTTCTCAGCTTTACTAGCTTCTTGTATTTGAATTAGAATAGTTAATTCTTGGTTCTCAAATCTACAAATTTGCATGAATTTTTCTGCCTCTTACTGATATGAGCCCACATCAACATCATGATCTGTTCTTAGATAACCTAACCATATACAGTTCAAAAATGAAGTTGGATTTTTGTTTCCAAATGCAATGCAGGAGCAAGCTTGTAGTCAATATATTTACATACATATACAGGATGTGACTGAGTTTTCAGAAAATTCAGTTCTTAACATCATTAGCAAAGATACTTTCAAGTTCAAATCTCAATTTTTGGAATACAAATTTGGTCGACAAGCAAATTCTGCTAAAATGCTTGGAAGCTCTTCAGAAATATATAAGCCACAGTGTATTGTTACTTACCCCCTTTCTACTTAAACAACAGTACTTATACTACTAAGAGAGAGTTGCAGCTGCCTCAACTCCATATGAACCAATGAAGTCGTTGTTCTCCCAAAATCTGTTTAGAGTTTCAATTGATAAATGAAAATTTGATTTATACAAGTAATGAATTTATAACTTTTTTGCAAATCAATTTTTCACTGCATATAAATCAGTGATGCAGTTCATCATAACAGGTAATATAGTTTATATGAGGCCTGAGAGAATGTGGGTTTAAATATCAGGAAGATTTACATGTGTAACACTCAAATCCTAAGTATTTACATATCTAATACGTGAATTTTGATTTTTACATCTATCCCACCTATCTATACATGAAAATGTAAATTTCACTTCTTAAAAGTTAAAATAGTGGCATTTTTCATGTAATATGAAGATTGTGAGCGGTATAAATGTAAAAAGCAAAATTCAGATGTTAGATATGTACATGGATAAGAATTGGGTGGTATGTATGTAAATACCCCTAAATATTATTCTTAGATAGATCTCCATTAGAGAGTATTAGAACCACAACTAAATTATAATCCTTTGGAATGAATTGTGTGGAAGTGAAAAGTCGTCATGTTAGTAAGAAAGCAACTCTATCAGTATTATGTTGATGAGCATCCAAATATCCCTTAATCTGAGTGATAAGAACCTGAAGTTTTCTTAAGACAGGTTATATAGATTAGAAGATTGCTCACATATGTAATCATAAGCGCAACAGACCTGTTCGAATGAAATTAACATGCGTTTTTTTGTAGCTTTATGTTTATAAAATTTGGACATATGAATTAGGTAAGTGGTCACGGTGTGGAAGAAGACATAACAATTAAAGGAAGATTTACATGCATACCAACCAATTCTTATGTATTCACATATCTAACACTTAAACTTAAATTATTAAATATATGTGACCTTACCTATGCATGAAAATGCCTATTTTACGTTTTAAAAGTTAAAATGGTGGTCTTTTTTATGTGATATGAAAGATTTGGGTGGTATAAATGTAAAAAAGAAATTGAAGGTGCTAGATATGTAAAAACATATGCATTGGGCAGTATGTTTGTAAATGTGCCAAATTTAAAATATATAGAGAGAATAAAAAAAGAAAGATTTATTTTGAGATTTTAAATAGACCAACTCAATTTTATTAATAAGAGGCAGGGTATTTAAACCCAATTACAATAGGCATAATGATGAAAAGTAATAAAAACAGAATAAAATAACTAGGAAAGAAAATAAAACATAATAAATAAAAAAGGAAAATACATAATCAAATAAAGTAAGAACGGCATAAAGATAGTCGTTATAATCTAATACTCTCCCTCAAGTTGAAGCATGGATGTTAATCATATTCAACTCCTAAAATCATCGAATAAAGGACTAGACAAATTTTTGACGGGGATGTCCGCTAGTTGACCCTTGAAGAACACATATGGAATGCAAATCTCCCTGGATTCAATCGTTTACTTAATGAAGTGTCTATCAATCTCCACATATTTTGTATGATTATGTTGGATTGAGTTGTGAGCAATGTTGATGGAGGCATTATTATCACAAAATAGCTGCAGCGGGATAGAAGTTGACATACCGAGTTCGTGAAGTATGATACATAACCAAAGAGCTTCATAGATTCCTAAGGACATGGATCAGAATTCAGTTTCAGCACTGCTCGGGCAACACAGATTGTTTCATGCCTTTTCACGTGACAAGATTGCCCCATACAAATGAGCAATACCACGAGGTGAAACGCCGATCATGAACTGATTCAGACCAATCAACATTTGTATAAACAATAGACTGAGAGGTGTGGTGAGAAAAGAACAAACCTAAGCCTAGACCGTTTAAATAGTGGAGAATTCAATGAACAACTTGGAGTTGGTACTAGTAGAGATCATGCATGAATTAACTTATTATTCCAACTGCGTGACATATGTTGGGGCGAGTATGAGACAGATAGATGAGTTTTCCCACAAGGTGTTGTTAATGGTTTTGTTAACGGGCACAATATTAAGAATGTCAAATAATTTTTCATTGTGGAGCATAAGAACAGCAAGTTTGCACAGAAGAATGTTGTTCTTTGTTAAGAGATCAATCACATATCTGCGCTGAATCAGACAAATTTCCCGAGAGGACCAAGCCACTTCTATGCCAAAGAAGTACCAGAGGGATACCCAAATCCTTCATCTCGAAGGACGAAGCAAGAATGTCTTTTAAAGACTCCAATGTTAGAGATCGCTACATGTAAGAACAATATCGTAAATATAGACATGTACACCTCTTCTATCAGCTCACCATTCAAGAACACTTTCTTACTATCAAGTTGGAATAAAAATCAATCCATATTATCGCAAGTGACAATGAGACCCGAATAGTGTTTAAATTAACCACTGGAGAAAATGTCTCCTCATAGACAACTCCGTAGGTTTTTGAGTATCCTCTGGCAACCAATCTTTCTTATTGTATTCAAAGGACCCGTCATAGTTGAACTTGGTCCTAAAAATCCATCAGCACCCTACAACATTCTTACCCCGAGGAAGGTCCACGACGTCCCACATACGGCTCCACTGAAGAGCTTTCATCTCCTCCATTAATGTCGTTTTTCCAGCTAAATCACAAGCAATCTCAATGCTAGCATAGATCTGAGGGTCCGTCAGGGCAGTAGCAAATGCTCGGAAAGTCGGCAATAAATCGTAGAAAGACACATTTTGCCATAGAATAGAGAGAGCATGTCTGATTGTGTACATTACTTGAAGAACTCACCTCCTCATACGATGGAGGGATTGTGTTGAGGTTATCGGCTAGAGTGGAGTCAAGGTCCTGTAAGAAGCTAGCGGGCTCCTGAGTAGGAGCAATGGGATGGGTGTACCGAGTGCAGACACAGACAGTGGGAGGAGAAGATGGTGCACTCAACAGAACAGGGAACTCCTCAGTGGTGAGAACAATGGGGGACCATCCATAGGAGTAGGATAAGAGATAGTGTCGGGGAACTCAAGTTCCCCCTCACTAGAAGCCGAGCTAGAAAAATAGAGAACACTTTCAAAGAATGAGACATCAACACTCACATAGATTTTGTTTGTAGTCGGATCAAGACATCGATGCCTCTTTTAAGTAGGGGTTGTGTTCCGAACAAAAGTAGTGCATACAAAAATCATTGGATCTAAAGTGGAAAATACCTGATTGATAGGGAAGCAAGACATTAGGACGGCTAAGGGGATTCAAAACTTGTGAATTTTGGAAGGGACTCTATGTATAAAATTGGTGACAGTTTGAATGACGTCGTTCCAATAACGTTTTGGGGCATTTGATTGAAACATAATAGAGCAACGTCGAGGAGGTGACGAATTTTCCTCTCGGCTACCCCATTTTATTGAGGAGTGTCCGTGCAAGAACTATGGTGGAGGATGCCTTTACTTACCAAGAATTCATTTAAAAAAGAATTGAAGAACTCACGGTGGAATATGAGTTTTGAATTGAGTTAAGACAAAGATGTAAAAGTTTTGGAAGGTTACAACGACTTTCAATTTAACTTTCAGAATGTAGACTCACGTCATTCGAGTGTGATCATTCATTAAGGTCAAGAGTCACCTTTTATTAGTGTAGCTATAAGTACGAAAAAATTCTCATGTCACTGTGAATGAAGGAGAAATGAGCGGAAGGTGAGTGTGTGAGTAGGGTGATGGACCTGGTAATGTTTGACTAACTGACATATCTCACAATTAAAGTTTGAGAGATTTTTATTAAAAAATAACAAAAAATACAAATTTTTCAAATATTTAAAACTAGAATAACGACAATGCAATAATATAAATGGATATTCAATAACTCGAGATATGCAACAACTTTTAAGTGTCTTGTCTTCACTATCTAAGTTGTCTTTTTGGAAGTAGTAGAGTTCAGCTACCCTCTTAACAGTTCCAATCATCCTCTCCGAATGACAATCCTGAAAAACACAACAATCAAAAGAGAAATTAGCAACGCAATCAATATCATTTGTCAAGTTGTTGACTGATAATAAGTTACATTGTAATCAGGAACATGTAAAATAGATTTCAGACTTAGATCGGTCATTAGTATAATCGATCATTTAAAAGCAATGGAGCTACAAGATCCATCGGCAATTCTGACAGTATTTTTTTCCAGAGCACGGGTAGTGAGTTGAGAAAGCTTGCAAGCAAACAATCATTGTGATCCATGACACCTAAATCAATAATTCGTAAACTAGAGGAGGAATAATTGTGAGAGCCATAGGAATAATACCTTGTCCAACATGGGAGGTCGATGGACACGCAGAGACTTGGTTGGCTCCAAGAAGCTTGATCAATTGCTCCACTGATTATTTAGGTATTTAGAGGATTCTGGGAAATTACGAGTAGGAATCGGTTGAGCCGTGCTTGGTTCGATAATTTTTGTGAGTTCCTTAGCATTTGAGGATTTGGCCAAGGGTTTGTATGTCAGCTTACCGTGAAGTTTCCAAAACTTTGCCAAGATCTTTGTTAAGGTCGGCGAGTAATAAGAGCATACAATCCTTTTCTATGATCTTCTGAAAGAGGTATTAGTCGGTCGAAGAATCCCAAGTGTAGTCGTAGTACATGTTGCATTCCATCTATAATACAACAATGTCATTATAGTACTAGGTCACAGTCCTTAACGCTCATTTTGCCTTCCGGATATTTTTAGATGTCTCATAGAGTTGGCCTGAATTTCTTAAGTCCAAGTAGGTATCACGGACAACCATCCTGAGATCACTAGCTAAAGGGAGAAATATGTACGAACGACCAATTGACGTTTCCATGGAATTGATCAGCCATGACATGATCATGGAGTTCTCCACTTCCCAAGCTCCATATGTCGAATCGATGTTTGAAGACTCACGAATCATACCTATGAGGTGACTAAACTTCTCGCATCCTTTGATGAACAACAAGACTTCTTGGGACCTTTGAAGAAAATTGTTGTCTTTCAAATTATGAGTTGTGATCAAGAAATTTATGCTGGCTTCTGGTACTCCGGTCTGCATGGGAGTGGGCTTTGGAGTCGATTATCAGGTGGAGTCAAGAACGTCTATTAAAGTTGATTCTTTGAAAAAATCAGCCATAATTCTGACTAAGCCAAAGGATATGTTGTGGTGGTTCTGTGTCATTGATGAATTTCAGTAGAATTACGACAAATAGATAGGTAGCAGGACAATTGCAGGAATCCTTAAACAGCAGTAACTGCAGAAATTGTAGGTTGAAGGAATTATAGGATTCCTTAGAGACAACAAAATAAGAGACTCCACTGAATAGGAACCTGCAAGAATTGCTCTGGCGAACTACAACGATTGTCGTGGCGGCAGCTGAAACCTGCAAGAAAGAGCAAAGACCTACAGAAATCCGATGGAATAAGAGCGGACAAGAAGAAGCCTTCTGGCAAAATAAGAGCAGAAAGGAAGAAGCCTTCTGGAATTCCTGTTGTTTGTTGGAATTGACAGAGGAGACCACCAGCTAGGATAAGAAGATGGAGGAGACGGATATTGGAACAGACCGAGGAGGTCAGGGGCTAATGGATCTAGGGTTAGGCTCTAATACCATGTTGAGATTTGGAATAGACCAGCTTAATTTTATTGATAGGAGGGGTATTTAAACTCAATTACAATAGGCATAATAATAGAAAATAATAAAAATAGAATGAAATAGCTAGGACAGAAAAAAACAAAATAAAGCAAAAGGGAAAATACATAATCAAGGAATAAAATCAAATAATAAATAATAACGACTTAGAGAAAGTCGTTATTATCTAATGATTTACATACACATGACCTAATTCTTATGGACTTACATATATAATACCTAAACTTTAATTTTTACATATATGCCACCTAACATATTCACGCAAAGGTTTATTTCACTTTTAAAAATTAAAATAGTGATATTTATTATGTAATATGAAAGATTTGGGTGGTATAAATGCAAAAAAAAGTAAAGTTTAAATGATAGAAATGCAAATACATAGGGATTGGGTGGTATGTATGTAAATGCCCGTAAAAAAGGGGAAAACAAAGACAAAAATCTGAAAGAGAAAGAATAAAAAGTAAGGAACACTAAAACTCAATGAAGTGTATGAAACTATACATTTCGAAGGGTAAAAGTCGCTGCAACAAAGTAGGAAAGTTTAAAGAAAGCATGGAAAGACTGTCATTAAGAAACAATTTTGACATACCATAAAGGTACAAAATTCAAAGAAAGGTTGGGGTTGTTGGGATGAATGGCAATAATAAAACTTATACCAAATGTAAAATAAATCTAAATTTAAATATTGGATACCAGAAAGGTATCCAAAATTGCTGCATTGTCGTATAATCTGATTATGGTGAGAGTTAACAAAGGTTTATTAGACTAACACTAAAGAAGTGCCATTAAAACACCTGATTTTGGAATAAAATAAAAAATAAGTAGTAAGGGCATAGAGAAAGCCATTATAATCTAATAACTTACATACACATGACCTAATTCTTATGGACTTACATATCTAATACCTAAACTTCAATTTTTACATATATCCCACCTAACCTATTCATGCAAAGATGTATTTCACTTTTAAAAGTTAAAATAGTAATATTTTTTATGTAATATGAAAGATTTGGGTGGTATAAATGCAAAAAAGTGAATTTTAGATGTTAGAAATGCAAATACATAGGAATTGGGTGATATGTATGTAATGCCCGTAAAAAAGGGGAAAAAAGGACAAAAATCTGAAAGAAAAAGAATAAAAAGCAAGTAACACTAAAACTCAATGAAGTGTATGAAACAATACATTTCAAAGGGTAAAAGTCGCTGCAACAAAGTAGGAAAGTTTATAGAAAGCATGGAAAGACTGTTCAGTAAGAAACAACTTTGACAAATCATAAAGGTACAAAATTCAAAGAAAGGTTGGGATTGATGTTGGGTTGAATGGCAGTAATAAAACTTATACCAAATGTAAAATAAATCTAAATTTAAATAATGGATACCAGAAAGGTATCCAAAATTGATGCATTGTGGTAAAATCTGATTATGGTGAGAAGTTAACAAAGAGTTGTTAGACTATCACTAAAAACTGCCATTAAAACAGCTGATTTTGGTGAAAAGTAGATAAGGATCGGCGAAAATGTGGGGCATAATCCCATCATTTAACTAGTCATAATACTAAAATTAGATTTGTTAGATGAAAATTGGGAACTTGAATGAGAAGCAAAGAGAATTGGTGGACAAATGAGAATTATTGAAGAGTAAATAGTGTTTATTTGAAAAATACTAATGAAAATAAGAAAATTCCAGAAATATTTGGAAAATATGTAAGTTATTCTATATTGAGAAGAAATGGGGCAATAATAGAAATGGATAAAGAATTTAAAGATAAAATTATTAATGTGAATATGTTAATAGAAAGGAAATAGAAAGCAAAATAGTCAATCCGAATGACAGGCAATTGTTGAGGTGCATATGATTAGTGATAATGATTCTATCAGGAAAATTATTAATAAGAACAATATATATATATAATTAGCACTAATGTACCCCTAGTGGTTAGAGGATAGTTTGAGAATTAAGTTTTGAAAAAAGAAAAATGGACCTAGGTACAGCATATGCCAAAGAAAGAGAGGATAATTATTAGAGATGATTTAAATGGGCATTTAAGGTCTAATAGGAACGGTCATGGGAGAATTCATGGTGTATGGAACGGCAAATAGAAACATGATAAAAGAATCTATATTTGATTTCGGAGTAGCATATAATCTTAAACGGTAATGCAAATTTTAAGAAAAGAAAAGAGCATTTAATTTATTTCAATAGCAGGCCGGTCAAATCATTAATATTTCTTCTTCACTTCTACATAAAAAAAAATTTAAAAAAAATTATTGTAAGAACAGTAAGGTGATTCCAAGATAAAATTTGACCATACAATAAAAAATATAGTAATAATGGATATATATCTTAGAAGTATAAGAAAATGATCAAAAGAAATAAATTTTGTTGGATAAGGTTGTGGAACTTAAAAGGTGCGAAGATATATTTCAAGATAGGTTGGTTAAAGAAAAAAAAATTTAAGTATTTAATGTTAACCAAAGCTTCAGTTGAGATAAAACGGTCAATTCAATGAAGACAAATATCAAAGAATTTTTAGGAGAGCCTAAGGAGATTTGGAAGTGGAGTACAAAGGTCAAGAAGGTTCACGAAAATAAATAAATAAATAACTTTTAAAGAATGATAAAGGATTAATAATTGAGGCTTATAATAGTTATAAGTTAAAAGTCATGCAAAAGATGTAGTGAGGAAAGAAAAAATAATAGCTTTGATGATTTATATAATAGGTTAGGCAAAACAATAAGAAAAATAAATATATAAAATAAGAAAAGCAAGAGAAAAGAAATTTAAGGATTTTGATCAAGCTAGCTATATTACAAATGATTAAACGAGATTTTAACTAAATAATAATAATAATAAAGACATCAGGTAAAAATTGGAATGCTACCTTGAAAAATTATAGACTAAGGGTTTTAAGAAAGAATTAATTCTATAAGAACAAGATGAATGAAATGAAGAGGTATTTTCTAGATTAGTCTCAAAAAAAAAAAAGAGTATTATATCTAACAGAAATACGTAAAGGTAATGCTTGGGAACAAAAGGAGATACCTATTAGAAAGTTTTGCGTAATATTACAATAATTTCGTTAATTATTTTGCTTGCTAAGATATCAAACTTTGATAGCTATGATATCAAATGCTTGTAGAAGAAACATTTTGATACTATTATTTAAGAAAGAGATATTGAAGATATAATATTTAAGTTGGTATCTTTTTGTGTTGGTCATGCAAATGTTTAAAATATATTCAAAATGAGGTACATTTATAAGCTCTTGGCATGTTACAAGTTCTGATCTATAATAAATTTATTAAAATAAATGAAAAATTGATAATGACGAGAGTATTTATAAAATAAATAAATTATAACTAATAAAACAAAATTTCATAAAATAAAATGTAAATTTAGTGGGTATGATATTAACAATTATCATTCAATAATGGATGAAACAAAAAAAACAAATACTTAAGTGTAATAGGTTTAATTATATTGAACACGCAAAAGTTTGCAACAATTTTATTTAAGAAATATTTCAAATACATTCAAAAGCTTATGTGGATCAAAAGAACTTTGGGTTGCAAGAAATTTGCATTTGTTTAAATTTTGAATTGATGTATTTGAACCATTTTGTAAATACAATGGTATCCCCTGAAAGTCATGCGCCATATGGCCTGAATATAGTGAAACATGAGCAAGTGCCGCTACACTGACGCCCGAGTATAATGTCAAATAAACAAGGGTTTTCATATTATGGACAAATGAGGGGCAAAGAAGTTAGTCCCTGAAACTAATATTAGAATAAGATCTTGGAATATTCACATTCTCACAAGTAAATTAATGGAATTAATAGGTATTAAGATTCATAGAAAGAAAAATATCTTATGCATTGAAAAAACTGAACGAGTTGAAAAAAAAACTAAGAAGATTAATAACTTAGGTTTTAAATTTTAGTATTCAAATAGAAGTTGCACCAAAATGATGTTGGTTTTTTTTTTTTAATAAATGGTGTAAAAATTAATAGATAATGTTGTAAAAATTAATAGAATTGGAGATAAAATTATAGCACCATAAATTATTATTGTTACTAAGATTTTTAATGTTATAAGTGTTTATGCTCATCAAGTAGGTTTAAATATATGTTCAAAAGAAAAAATTTAGAATGACCTAGAAGAATTAATACAAATGATAAATGAACATGTTGGTAGAGTGATAGAAGATTTTGGAAAAATTCATGGTGCCTAAGGTTTTGTAGTGATTAATGAAGAATGTGGAACAAATATTAGATTTTGCTTTAATTTATAATTTTGATATTGCTAATATTTTATTTAACAACTCCTCAACTTCAATATAAAGTAGTATCCGATAATATCCAGATTGAAAGTGTGGAAATATTTATGAGATTTGGAAATTTCTTAGCTTAATAAACTCTTTAATATTATTTTAGAAACTAGAAAGATAGTTGAGTTGTGGAGGAAAAGTAATTTGATCCCCATTTTTTAAGAATAAATGGGATGCACCAAAGTGTGCAAATTATAGATGAATTAAATTAATGTGTTATACTTAAAAATTATGAGAGATGGTAATTGAACATAGGTTAAGACATGATACAAAGACTTCTCATAATCAGTTTGGATTACTGCCGGGCAAGTCTACCATGGAAGTTATACATTTATTTTGAGGTTTGATGGAGAAGTACAGAGAGAGTAAAGAGGATATAAATATGAGTTTTATTAATTTAGAAAAAGCTTATGCTAAGGTTCCAAGACAAAGTTCTAGAAAAGAAAGGTGTTAATATGACTTATATTCAAGTCATTAAAGATATGTATTCTAGAGTTGTTATTTGTGTTCGAACAGGAGGATTGACCAAGTATTTTCCTATTTCAATTGGACTGCATTAGGGGTCGGCTTTAAGCCCATCTTTTTTTCTTTAGTTATGAATGCTCTTACTAGACATCTATACGAGGATGTACCTTACTGTATTCTTTCGCTGATGATATCCTTCTTGTGGATAAGGCTACAGAAAGAGTTTGGAAAAAACTTGAATTATGAAGGTCTACATTGGAGTCTAAAGGTCTTCGTTTGAGTAGATCTAAAACTGAATTCCTGAAATGTAATTTTAATAGAAGTAGCTTTAGTGGCAGGATTGTAACTATGGGTCATCAAATCATTAAAAGGTGTGAACATTTTAGATATATCAAGCCTACTGTTTAAAGTGATTGTGATATGGATGGGGATGTTATTAGTGGAATTCAAGTGGGTTGGTTGAAGTGAAGGAATGCGCCGGATCTATTGTGTGATAGAAAAATACCGCTTAGAATTTTAATAGTAGTAGCTTTAGTGGCAGGGTTGTAACTATGGGTCATCAAATCATTAAACGGTGTGAACATTTTAGATATCTCAGACCTACTGTTCAAAGTGATTGTGATATGGATGGGGATGTTATTAGTGGAATTCAAGTGGGTTGGTTGAAGTGGAGGAATGCACCGGTTCTATTATGTGATAGAAAAATACCACTTAGACTTATAAGAACTTTGATAAAATGGTGGTGAGACCTGCAATGTTTTATGGCACAGAATGTTGGCCTTTAAAAGAGAAGCATAAAACTAAGTTAAGTGTTGTTCGCATGAGAATGCTTAGATGGATGAGTGATTTGACACTCAGAGACATAATACAAAAAAAATCTATCTTGAAAGGGTTGGTATAGCTCAAGTAGAAGACAGGATTAGAGAGAATTGTCTTAGATGGTTTTTTCAAATTAAATGTCGACCACCTGATGATCCGGTTAGAAGAGTAAATGTTTTATATTCAACTTATGGTAAGAAAGTCAAAGGTAAACTTAAAAAAGGTTTGTTGTCGTTGTTGTACTTGAATCCAAATTCTTTTGTTTTGTTCTGATTCTATTGATATTTTGAAAATCATTTGGGATGAATTTAAGACGGATTTGTGTTTCACAAAATGTTTATTTTTAATTAGAGTAAATCTAAGAGAAATCAATAGTGCTTGAGATTTATAGATGTTATTGGAGCTACATATCATTAATCAACGACAAGAAATATCAAAGTTTGTAGTTTGTTAGGTCATAGAAACTTACCAATACCCAACGTGTAGCCAATATTATCTCGTTGAAGCTCTCAAGGACCCGATAATGTCATTAAGATATCATTTTCAATCCCTTCGTGTAAAATTAAATTCTTACATCAAAATTTTGTATAGTTCAATATTTGTGTTGATTTATACTTAAATCTAACCAAACACTTAAAGCTAGCAAATTTAGTGCTTTGAAAGCTTATTTTCAATCTACAACCTATTAAGGGGCTATTTAATAGCATAATTTAGTGAGAATTAATGCTAAATCTTGCCCAAAAAAAAATTTTAATGCTAAATCTTGCCCAAAAAAAAAAATTTTGAGCCACATAAATTCTACTACCTTCTTAAATTTTATTATCCTCCTATTTTAAGTTAAACATGGCATCCAGTAAATTCTGACTTAGTAGAATTTAAGAGAATTACATCATTTCTCCTCGCTATGCCAATTCTCCTTTTTCATTTAAATTCAAAATATTAAAAATATCAGCCAAACATATTTTAATTAGATTCAACCAAATTTAAAATTTATCATTCTATAATATATTTACAAGTTGATGCCTCCAGGAATTGCTAAAAATATATTTACAAGAATTGCTAAATCCTACAGGAAGCCAAACACCTAGGACTCAGTCTTCAGTTGAAAAATCAAGTAGCTAATTATTCTAAAACTGTTGGATGAAAGACAAATTCAGATAGAATCCTCAAACTAAACAGATAATAACACGCAACAATCAGAATATTTAACATTTTTTTTTTTGTTTTGAAATAACTTCTCTAAAGTTATAATCGACAAAATAAATGCGCATAAGAATACAGCAGATAGGAAGTTTAATAACCTCAAAGTCAATCCTACTTTCAGAAATCATGAGGAATCCAAGGTATCGCCAGTTGCAATGCCGCTCCTTAGTAGCTTCTCCACATACTTCCCGAGTATGTCCACCTCCAAATTAACCTTATCTCCCACCTTTTTCATGGGAATGACCACCTTCTGCTGCGTGTAAGCCACCAGCATAAAATCAAAACAGTCATCCTCATCATAGACGTGAACCACCGTCAAGCTCGTTCCGTCTACAGTTATAAATCCTTTGGGCACAATATAGCGGAGCAGCTCCGGCGAAGTCTTTACCTTCACCCAGATAGAATCCCCCTCCGATTCGAACTTTACAATTTCACCAGTCCCATCAACGTGGCCCTGCNACTCAGGCGAAGTCTTTACCTTCACCCAGATAGAATCCCCCTCCGATTCGAACTTCACAATTTCACCAGTCCCATCAACGTGGCCCTGCACGAAGTGCCCTCCCATCCTTGAGACAGGCTGCAACGCCCGCTCAAGATTGACGGGCGATCCAGGGCCGAGCTCACCGAGGGAAGTTTTCCGGAGTGTTTCCGGTGAGAGCCCCACGGAAAAGTAGGACGCCGCTGGATCAAACGCAGTGACGGTTAGACAAGTCCCGTTGACGGAGATGCTGTCGCCGAGTTGGACGCCGCCGATAACTGTTTTCGCCGCGATCTTGAGTTCCAAGCCGCCTTCATGGTTAGGACCCAAGTGCTGAATTTGGCCTATTTCCTCAACGATTCCGGTGAAAAGGGATTTAATGGCGGAGCTGGGGTTTTTGGGCTTGAGGTGTGGTAGCGATTTGAGTGAAACTGGAGCAGATTTGAGATAGGGTTTAGTTGAAATCCTTAAGGAATTGCGAAGGAAGGGTGGGTTGCTGCGGGATTTATTGGGAGGTGTGTGAGATTTGGCTTCTGTGAAGGAGGCGAGAGCTGCAGAAGAAGAAACCGCGGCCATCATTCTAAAAACAAGCCGGCGAAGCAGAAGAGTCCTGTCTTAACTTGTTAAGAGCTTGCAACAAATTAACTCGGATGTCTATGTCCATTTGCAGCCCTGCACCTAAAATTTATATGTGAGAAGGGGACAATGTGCACATCACCCAAATTCTCCATGGACGAAGCTGGAAATTGCAAATACCGTTTGTAAAGCCAACAGTTAAATGAAAAATTATAACTCCAACTTTATTCTTTCTAGCAAGTGTGTTTAGAGATTGGCTCCGTTATCGTTCAAAACGTGAAGGAAGCATTGTACATTTTGGAAGGGTTTTATGAAAATGGCCGCTCATCATATTGGATGTATCACACCTCATGTGAAATGTTATGGCAAGTTTTTCTTACAGCTTTTTAATTAAAAATATTAAATCATGATTTGTCTATGAATCACACCTAAAAAATAAATCGTAATTTGACAGGAGTGTGTGGGTGATAGAGAAACATGAACCGTTTTGAACAATAATACGTCGTGTTTTATTCATGAAACGATCTCCCTATTTACAGGCGAGAATATAATATCATAATGTTGCAGTTTAGCCCCTGCTTTAAAGGGGGATATATAGTTTATTCTTGTATTTTATATGTATGAGTATATCACTTGGTTGTTATCTTGTGTGGTCGACTGAGCTTGATTAGCGTTGGGTCGGCAAGATCAGCTCGGTCGGTCATATCGGCTCGGTCGACTGCATTTGGTCGATATGGGTCGGCCGATTAATATGATCTGGGTGTTGATCATTGACTTCAGATGGGGACTCTCTATTCGTTCTTAGGATGGTTGGAGATACCTGAGAATCAGATCTTCCCTTGGATCGGCTTCTTGTAACAGTATGCTCTGATACTCTTTGTCTCATTTTTTACTGAGTAGCTCATCCCAATGTCCTCTAGTCCCATTTCGTTCATCCATAGTTTGTTTGGCTTTGGGCTTGTTCGCTTAGCTCGGACAACTTCACCTGATCGAACAAGTGGATCTCATGTTCTTTTGTTAGTGGGTCATCCTTCATCGTATTATTTCCATATGGACTGTTAGATCTCCTCAAAATCAACACAATCACACTTTTATGTATATATTTTAATTCCTTAATTATCTTACTTCTTACTTCTTGAAAGCGACATTGCAATAAAAATGAGATAATTTAATGCTAAAATTAGATTGCATTTTTCCTTGATCAATGATTCAATAATATAACTTTATTGATTTGTGTGTCCTTTATCATTATATATAAGGTGTGACATGACTTCTTACATTCCATATTTGTTATGCATTTCTTCTAATTCGATTACGTCAACTTTCGAGCACTAGAATGGAGAACATGCCAAATCCCCTGATCAATATACCGAATAAAGATATGCTTCATGTTGCCTTTAGGAGATCGGAAGAGCCGTACCACCTGCAAGGTAAAAATAAGAAGAAAACCATCCTTGAGAAGAAAAAGAGTGGTTATGTTCGCAGATTAGATAGGTTCATCTGATTAGTCTCTCGGCTCTCAATGGAGGAATGTTTAGGTGACCGACCCGATCATTGATCTGTTGGCTCAAGTTTATACTCCAACATAGGACCCACCGACCAAATAGACCTCACAAGAAGCTATTGGTGCTCTATCGCCGCCCAGGCCACAAGAAGTTGTTGGTGTTTTGTCACCTCCCAATGTGAGCAACGTGTTGAGTGGGATTGACTCCTTTATACGAGAGCCTCGATCTTGTTAATTTTTTATTTTTTGGGTTTCCTCTTTGTACTTTGTGGCTTATTGCAACTGACTCGGTCTCGATAGTCCAGGGTGATGGCTCACCTCCAGTATATGTTGGTAGGAACCCGACTGTGGTGCCATCGGTGGTTGCTCTAGTGCCACTTCAGGGCAGCAGACTCTTAAGCGAGGATTGTAGGGCTAACTGAACATATAGTCCTCTCAAAACCCGCGAGGAAGCAACTGACCCACGTTAGATATCTCGCGAGTCACTAGCTCGTCACCCAGATGAGATCTAGAATGGCTTTACTCAATCGGTTGGTGTTCATTAAAAAAAAAAGATGAAAAACACAAGTTGGTTGCTCACGTGGAGAAATTAGAGAGGATGGAGGAGATGACCACACTTTACCAGAAACTGCTTAATGCATGGGAGAGATTCTTCATACTGCAGGCTCAAGCCAAGATAGATCGAGTGAACCAGTTAAGTTCAGGGACATCCATCTTATAAAATTTTTCCTCTCGGCTTAGCTCCCGAGAACCTTTTATAATTTTGTAATGTTTTTTTTAGAAAAAAACAACGTACTTGATAAAATTCAAAAAATTGGTTTTTGACTAACGACATCGGCGGTGATGGTAGTGGTGTTGATGGTTGGCTGATAGCAGGGAATGTGTGGGAGTCTGGAACAGTTCAGAGTGGGTTAGGTCAATGCCAAAAATAGTTTATGAGTCAAGCCTAAGCAGATCAGTTTGGGTTGTGCAGTTCTGAATGGTTCGCAGAACCATTTCCTTGTTGATGCACGATGGTGCACACTAGTTTGTGAAAAGTGTAGATGTGTGTGCAAGCACGCGTGTGCGGGCTTGCAAGACTGAGAACCATAATTTTTTTATAAAAAAAAATCAATTTTGACGCCCATTTATCCATTTTTTAGCTTATAAATAAGCTCAATATGGAGAGGAGAATGCATAATTCCCCTATTCATACTGAAATATCATTTGACACACTATTATGCTTCATTTATTGCATGTTGTTGTGCCACGTTTCTTACTTGTTGTATTTGTTATTCAGTGTTACTGTGGAATGGTACTATAACTTGTTGTGCTTTCCCATATAATTTTTTTGTGCTTTGAAATGCCAATGTCTAGGGAATCTTGATCCCCAAAAATCACAAAAAAAAAATCAATTTCTGAATAACATGGTGGTGCGATTGCTGACACCTCCAATCGAGCAGGTCACCTCCCTTCGATTTTGTTTTGATTTAAGAGGTAAATTTGCAAAGTGTATTGAGGTTTACACTATTGCCCTATTTGATAGATATTCTAAAAATTAATGAAGTTAGCATTTCTTAGGTCATTTGTCAGGCAAACAATCATTATCGCGTTGATCACATTCCTTAGAAAATGTAGGGCAAAGTTGATGTCCAGGTCTTAGCCATAATTGGGAGGTTTGTCAGTGATACACATGATTGTATATCCTTCAAGGGTGAATGACTAGAATTTAAAAAAAATGATGCACCAAAAGATTGGATATATATATATATATATATATATATATATATATATATAATATTTT
>JXCR01146138.1:36987-56936 GCA_002079205.1 Phalaenopsis hybrid cultivar
ATATATATATATATATATATATTTGTATCACTCAGTGATAGAGCCTGAAAAGAATATAGATGCAGAGTTGCCTCACTATTTAAAATCATCATAATTTGAATTATGTATATACTTATTATTATTATTGAATCTAAAAATATCCATAAAACACTCCTAATGAAAAGTGAGTAAGAGAAGGAAGAGGAAACAATAGAGAACTCTGAAATGCATCAACTTTTACTTCAAAATGACCCCTATTTATAGACATGAAGGTATGAATATTTCAATTAAATATTTGCCACCAAATCATTAGCTTTTGATAGACTATTTTTGTAAATTACAGGAAAAACACAGTAAGATATTAAATTAGGTCACTCGACTGATATTGAGTCTGTCGATTGTCCAGCTTAGTGAGTCGATAGAATTTGGGTTGTGTATTAGTAACCAATCGACAGGGGTGTCGACACTTGATCAGTTGTCTCGAGTTGTATCGACCTTCTGAACTGTATTTGAATGACCTCCAGAACTTTAATTTGTTAACCGATTAGATGTTTCTGTACATGACAATCATCTGCTCCTCTCTGACCGTTATTCTTTCTAAGATCCATGTTGTGTTGTGAATCCAACTTTCAATCCACCAACGACAGTATGCTCCTCTCTAATCGTTGTTCTTTCTGAGATCCATGTTATTTTGTTAGCTGGTCATTCGATCCTCCAACGATCGTTTTTTGTCTTGACCGTCACATTGCTTTGAGATTCATGCCTCCGTATTTTTCATACAATTATTATTATATAAATAAATTTAAACTTAAATTAAAAAAAATAGAATAATTTAACTAAATATTTCAAATAAAAAAAAGAAAAAAAAAACCATAAAAGATGATAATAATAAATAACAAATAAATGAATTTATTTATATCATTATACATACATACATAAATAAACTCAACTATTGAAGTTGTCCATCAATGACTATGCATAATATTTCAGCTAAAAAATGTAAAATTTTCATGCCTTCGACTTGATGTTGAGGATGTCGAGGGCTTCCATGACCCACCCATTTATCATTCATACAGGAAATAATTGTTTTATATTGATCACAAGAAAATGCTTTATTAATATTTTATTTTTCACTTCTTATATCTCATATATTGCAATCTTATTTTTTTTATAATTAAACCAAATGCATAACATTCACTATATTTTGATATTTTATATAATGCTTGTGAAATTTCAAAAGTAATTTTAATAATATATTTTATCATATAAAGACTAATAAAGAGCTCAAATGTTTGAATTGCTTCTAATAATTCACATTCATCTTCCCTTTATTAAGAGCTCATACAACCTCCATAATAATTTTTAATATATCAACTATTGAGAAAAATATTGTGATCAATGTCCCAAGTCACTCATAATGTTAATCCTTCATATACCACATGCATGTCTAAGAGTGATCTCTTCATTTGATCTTTTTCCTATGATAAGCTCTTCATTTTCTAATATATCTAAAGTTTTCTATTGTTATTTCTCTCTGTGCTGATTACAAAGTTTATATGGGACTCGAAAAAGATTCATTAAATTGGCGATCAAAACTTTGATCGGATGCTTGCCACAAATATTTGAAGTGTATTTTACTTTTAAGAAGTCATGATGTGTAAAAAAAAGGCCAGCCATAAATATTTGATGTGTATTTCACGTTTAAAAAGATCATGATGAATATGTTTGTCACCATAACTATCCTAGTGTAGTTAGTTAAAGATTCTTAGATTAGGCGTAATGTCCTACATGATAGCCTCTCCTAAATTAGCTCTTAAGTAAGGCGAGTCCCCATGCTTCCTTTCCTAATCTGATCACCTGACTAGCTCAAAAGTTAGGTGTGAGTCTCTGTACTTCTTTTATTGATCTAGTCACCATGTTTATCCTAAGTAAGGCATGAGTCTTTGAGTTTCCTATCATATTATAGTCAATTATAATTTTTTTAGAATTGGCGCAATGTCCCTAGTGGTAGCATTTTATCGATCAACTCTTAAGTTAAGTGTGAGTCCATATGCTTACTTCTCTGATATGATAGCTCGATCAACTCTTAGGTTATGTGTGAGATTTTGTGCTTGTTTTCTTGACATAATCACCCTATATATCTCCTAGAATAACTGTGTTCCCAAGCTTACTTTTCTATTGCAGCCAGGCTTCAATCATAGTGTCACCATGCTCGTAATCAAGTTTGAAAATCCAAACCAAAATATCTTAGACAATATTTGCCTATGTTTTTCAATGTGAGTCTTTCGTTTATTGTGTCTATAGAAACTTCATAACCCACAATACAAATTTCTCAATTCAATTCAATATATTCAAAATCTAAACACCAATTATGAATCTTTATATTCAAACTCAAACTAAATCTAAACCCAAATCTTTGAGTGGTGATACTCATTTTAGATTTTGCTCACTGCTTTGATCAGCACCAATACGAGTGTTGTGCCTTTTATGATCGATCAAATATTTTGATGATGCATTTTTTAAACCCCATTATATATCTCATTAAATTTTAAATCATATTGAATAATAGGCCAATTTAAATATGAATTTTAGTAAGAAATAGTAAAGCTATTTGAAGTTGATGTGAAAATTAAAGAATATAATGAGCATATTTATTTTCTCATAAAAAAATATTTGGAGCTATTTTAAGAGAATTACTAAGTGATTTGTTAGAAAAAAATATACAATACAAAAAAAAAATGGCCCAATAATTTTATGGGGCTTAATTTCATAATACAACATGATAATCATTTGTTCTTTTACAATTATCATAGGCTTCATCAATTAAAATTGAAAAGAAATAATCTCCAAGCTCTAATAATAAAACTTGCCATTATAAGGGATGCAGATCCAACAATTTGCTTATCACTCAATTCTTGTGTATTTACATATATAACAATTAAACTTCAATTTTACGCATGTCGTCTTATTTATGCCTGAAATGATGTACCTTATTTATTTTTATTCTCTTACAATCATATTAGGAGTGTAAACGAGCCGAACACGAGCGAGCCTAGCCTCAGCTCATGTTTGGCTCGCTTATATTTCGAGCTCAAAAAGTTTGTACGTGTTCGGCTAGTTTGCTTAGCGAGCCAAACACGAGCTGTTCACTAACAAATAGTCGTTTTAACAGCCCTAATCACGTAGCTGTAAGCTATTAATGGTTGGGGCAATATTTAAAAATTATTATTTATATTAAAACATCAATTGAATCTAATTTAATAATTTTAATTCTTTTTTCTTAATTAATATTTTTAATTGATTAAAAATCTTTGTAGGCATGTAGTCAACTAATTTTTTTAAAAAACTACTACTCATCAATATAAAAGAGTCAAACATGAACGAACAAATCTTTGTTGGTGTTAGACTCGTTAACTTAGCGAACGAGCAGAACACGAGCTCTTCACGAATAACGAGCCGTTTTGACAGCCCTAATAAATATTAGAAAAATAAATTTCTAGTATTAGATGTATAAGAGCATAAATATTGCATGGTATGTATGTAAATTCCCTTCGATATTTATAAGTTTCCAACCGATTTTGATGCCCATAAATTCATCAGTTAAACCGGCCGACATCCACCATGAACCGTTGGAATTTTGTCAGACCATTTTCCTGCGGAGCACCTCAGCGCGAAAATTGTTTCAGAAAATCTGGCGAAATATTCCACCGGAACTGATCTCATTAATCAATGCAAATCATTGCCATCATGCTTTTAAGGCTAATTGGTAACCGTTCGATTTAGTTTGGAAATTTTTTTTATAAATTCATTAATATTTTGGGGAATTTATATACATAACCCTCAAATTTTATATATTTACATGCTCTTAACGCCTAAATATTTTTATTATGACCATTAGCAACTCTTTCCTTCAACTTGCAAAGACAATTGTTTACATACCACCCATTTCATATGTATTTACATATGTAAAACCTAAACAATACTTTTTTACATTTAAGTTTGCCTCGCTCCGCTCCAGTATCTGTCCATTTATGGTATATGAGTCAAACCATAACAACTGTCATCACAGGGTCATCACTGCCTGACCATCGTAATTGAGCCATCACCACCAACAGGCCACCAATGTTGCTTCCCGACCACCACTAAGCTATCATTTCCTGACCATCATAGACAGGTCACAGCCACCGCCAAACCGTTGCTTTCTGACTGCTACCATTGGACTGCAGCTGCTCATCTCTCATCATTGAGTCGCACCACCTCTAGAACATCGTTGTTGCTTCATGGCCACAAACGAACAACAATTATCGTCACAGACTAACAGTGTTTGATCATCATTGCTCGACAATCACTATTTTACTGTCCCCACAATTATCGATGGCGTCACTGTAGTTGTCGAGTTGTCGAAACCAAAGACACTGCATCATATTTCTTGATACACTACTTTTACCGTAGGCCTTTTTTCATGAAAGTTGTATAGTTGCCATTTCCTTAATCCTTTCCATCACTTCTCTAATGAAAGACACACCCCACTTTCTTTCAGTTATTCAATGACCATGAAAATCATGTAACTTATAACTACATAGTGGAATCATTTCAAGTGAGTTAAATTTCGTGTTTTTCCTCTTTCTAACTTTCCACGCAAAAAATCATGATGTCTTATCTGACAATTTTTCTTTACTTGTAACGTTAATATATCACTCCTCTGAATTTACTTGCACCAAACAACATTATCATAATTTTTAATGAAAATAGTAAGATTACAACAACATTAAATCTATATCAAATTTAAATTACATTAAATATAAATATTATTAATTTATTTTAAATAAATATATTTTTATGTATACATTTTAATGTGGTGTAATATTAAAATATTAGATAAATGTAAAACTTTAAATATAACAATTTAATAAAATGTAAATAAATCGGCCTATAATTTAAAATTTTAAACCAAAAAATATTATTTTTACTCGCGCGCTCGCACCCGGTTTGTTAGAATCTCCAGCACCCCCAACTGTCAGATCGCGCAAAAACGACTCACCTATTAATCTACTCTCCCCATTTCCACCTCCTATGAGAGCAGAGCCTCAGAGAGGGAGAGGGAGAGGGAGAGAGCTCTGAAGCGTCTCAGGGAAAATTTCGGTAATTATCCAAGATTANCTCAGCTCCCTGGAGAGAGAGAGAGAGAGAGGGAGGGAGGGAGAGGGAGAGGGAGAGAGCTCTGAAGCGTCTCAGGGAAAATTTCGGTAATTATCCAAGATTAGCCTTCGTAGCTGAAACTTTCGGCGAAAATTCTGATTCATTCTTGCTCAATTTCATCTGGTTCTTTGATCTTCCTAGTTAAGTTTTCTCATGGAATTAAGAGTTCGCTATCTTTCCTGAGCAAGCATCTATGAATATGGCGATCTTCTTTTAGCTAGTTAGTGGTAATCCGATTTCCAAATTAAGTTGAGCTGCTCATTTTCTGTCATTTGGCTCTGAGATTTGCTTCTTCCAGAGTTTTCATGGAGGAGTTTTGAATGCCCCTTCAGTGGTAGATTTTCAGTTGTGAGATCGATCTGTTATCGGAGTCTCGGTCTATCTTCTTTTTGCTTCTTTCGCTTTGTAATTCTCGTCTTGATCGTCGGCGATTGAAAATCAGCCATATTCTGATCTTCTTTGAAGCAAGTGATTCTTGCTTGTTCTGATATCCTGGCCAAGATTGAGACCTCGCAACAGACAAACCCACCCATTTTGACTAGATTTTCCATCCCCTTTCTATTCTCGTTCCGATGTGGGTTCTGATCTCATTACTAAAATTGAACACTTACTCGTCCTTCTGCAGAAAAGATAGCTTTGTTTTTTCTTCTCAGAAAGAAGATGACAATTCAGGCGCTTTGCTTGCTCTACCATTTATGCTCGTCAGACATCAGAATTTTAAAATACGCTCTCAACTCGATGTGTTTTCTGTGAAGATATATATAATGTAAGGCGCGGAAGGTTGCCTGCGCTATGCTGCGAGCCCAAGAAGGCTTCCCTTTAAGCCTTTAATTTTGAAGAAAGTTATCTCAATCTTTCGTAATTTCTTTGATTACATTTCTTCCACACAACTGCGTATAGAGTAACCGCATTCTTCAACCTGTGTTTTCTTTATCATTACTATTTTTTTTTGCTTGTGCATTCGGCCTTGAAAAGAATGGTGGGATCGCGGAGATACATATATTTCCTGCGTTTCAGGGGATCTGTAGTGGCTTTTCTCATTTTATGTCTCCTTGCCTCTTGTGCGAGGGTGTTCACCTCCCGCTAATCGCTATGATGATTTTTTACATTTTTAATTTTATTTAACTGAATGGCAGATAAAGTACTATTACCTGAACGGAAATGAGCCAGTCCAAACAAGTCTGACAAGCCACTTTTTAAGCAGAAAGATGCTGTACACCGCCGATTCGCCCCACGCATTTCCCTGCACGGGTTGTTTCTCTTGGCCCTCTCCTATGCGATTGTCTGCGTTTTTTTCTCTATCTCTGTCACTTAAGATTCAATTGGTTAGAACAATGTGTTTCATCTAAGAGAATGAATTCTTATTCGTTATTTGATTTCTTTTAATGGAGTTTAGGGCGTTACGAACCTGGCTCGTTCTACGAGATCGATCACGAAAAGCTGCCCCCGAAATCTCCGATCCAGCTGAAGGCAATACGAGTAGTCAGGGTTAGAGTTTGAGTTTCCTTTGTCGTGTTAGCGGAGCTCTCGAGTGCTTTTCTATCTAAGGATGCTTGATATTTATTTATTTACATTCTGTTTTCAGGTGAGCGAGACGACGTTACAGGGGGTGACTGTGAGTTTTCCTAGCACGCTGTCTTTGCGAAGCTACTTCGTCGCAACACAGATTGGGATCTGCTTCCCGGAGCTGGACGAGAGGTTCGTAATGAGCTCGAACCAAGCTGTGCGGATTCTTTGTCGGCGGATACCCCCTGCACAGGTGGAAGCGGGAAAGTCTCTGAAGAGCTTCTGGCTCTTGGCTCCAGCTTCAGTTAGTGAGCTGCCCCTCGTTGGACCTGAGGAAGAGCAAAAAGTAACCATGCCGATGAAATCGATAGGATCTTGTCACCTAGCTCTCAAGTGCGAGGGGGAAGTTGGATGGGGGGTAAGGAGAAAGATTAAGTACATTGGGCGGCACTACGAACTATCGACGGAGAAATCGGAGGCTGACATGGAGGAGCAACAAAGCGAAAATGGGAGGAAGAGGAATCAAGAGGAAGTGCAGAAGACGAATAAGAAAAAGAAGAAGATCGGTGCAAAGGAAAACAAGAGGATAAAGATAGAGCAGGAGATTGAGGGAAGATGCCCTCGAGGGACAAAGGACCGCTGGTCTGTGGAGAGATATGAGGCTGCGGAGAAGCGGCTGCTTGAGATCATGAGGGCGAAGAAGGCAGAGTTGGGTAGGCCTATACTAAGGCAAGCACTGAGGGAAGAGGCAAGGAAGCACATTGGCGATACTGGTTTGCTGGATCATTTACTCAAGCACATGGCCGGCAAGGTTGTCTACGACGGTACTGAGAGGTTTAGGCGCCGTCATAATTCCGAGGGTGCAATGGAGTACTGGCTCGAACCGGCAGACCTCGTGGAGGTCCGCCGCACAGCCGGTGTTACTGATCCTTTCTGGTTCCCACCGCCGGGGTGGAAGCTCGGGGACTCCATCTTCCCTAACTCCTGCGGCCCCGACTGCAAACTTGCCATCGCTGACTGCAAACAACAACTCGCAGCGCAGTTCAAAAGGTCTCTCTTGCCCTCTCCGAAAAAAAATTAATAAAAAAGCATAAAACAAACTTATCATCAGGGGAATATTTAGTTGAAAAAAAAATTATCTTATTAGTTTCATGAATATGTAAATTTCGAATGTTCTATACTTATTCCTTTTTCTATTTACCAGAGTTAAAAGAATACCTTAAAAGAAATATATAAATTAATTGTATTAATTCGAAGAGTTATAAATTCAACTTGACTGTCTATGATATCATCAAACATTTATTTAACATATATTTATCATGCATGAAGATATAGTAAATTTAAGGGATTCATATACACAAAAATTGAGTGGTATGTATATAAATCTGAACCCCAACTTTCGACCAAAGCTATCCATGCAAATGAATCCAACCAGTAAATCAAGCTCCCATTAAAATAAGTTTATTATCAATAAATGCAATAAGCAAATTCTTTCAAGTTAAAAAGTGGTTTAATTTCAGAAACAGTTAATTGTTGTTGTTTTTCTAGTTTTAAACCTTTCCATGTTGTCGTCTCCCTTTCTGTTGTGTGTTTCTTTTGTTGCTTGCGCGCTTGTCTTCCTGCCTTTCGATACATTTTAATATGTTTAATTATATAAATATATGCTTGAATTCGTCAGAAAGCTCTAAGTCTTATTTCTTTTTCTAGGTACGACGAGCAGCAGACTTCACTCAAGAAGCTGGAAAAGCACACACAGAACATAAAAGCGGAATGGGAGAAAGCCATACACGCTTGGCAGGTGTTTTCCTTTTTCGCTGTTTTCTTTCTGCGTCTCCTTTTTCTACTCCAACATTTAAGCTTAAATTAAAGGGTGTTTACGTACATAACACCCAATTCCTAAGTATTTACATGAAAAACATTTAAATTTTATTTTTTTACATTTATACCACTCAAATGTCTCACAACAGAAATTCCAATTAACTTATAAATAAAATTTAAAATACATATTTTTCATGCATATGTAATGGAAACACAGTCTTGTAAAAATTAGTTTTAGCTGTTAGATATGTAAATATATAGAAATAGGTGGTATGTGCATAAATCTTAAAATATAAAGCCCAAAATTTTAAGGCAATCAAAGAGGTTCCAACCAGAATGTACTATGTTTCACTCTCTAAATAAATATGATCAGTGAAATTACTTGCAACAATATATTGCGATTTGCTTAGGATTAATGAGAAGTGGTATTCTTGAATTCAACTTCACAGGAGAAATACCAGATATTGCTGGAATGGAAAAGGAAGCAAGAGGAGGAATTAGCTGCCTTGCTCGATTGTATGCAGGAGCTTAAGGTGCTTTTCAAAATTTAATTTTGTTACGTGCCCATCATAAATAGCTTGCATAAATCTTTACCAGTAACTTTTACCTTTTTTCAGATATTTATTTCCTTGTCCCCGAGTTTCTATTTTTGATATGAGCGATTTTAAATCTGTTTGTTTAAATAATTCCTTGATAATTCAATTGGTATTTTGGCTCAATATTATTTTATATTTACGTTACTAACATTCAAACTCAACAATATTATGTTTTCAATGATTTATTTTTACATACCACAAAATTCTTTTGTATTTACATATTTAACAGCTAAATTTTCATATTTGCATAGAACACATTACTCTTTTGAGATCATAAATTTCTCATACTCTTCTTATAAAGAATTTACTGCCTATCTTTATAAGAATTAAGAAATAATATCGTGGATTCATTTCGCTCTTTAATAAAAAAAATTTGATCAAATTTAACCGTGAAAGTATCTTATTTCTTTTATCAAAAAATAAAAAAATATAAATTTTTTTCCTTAAATACAAAAATTTGAGGCGAATAATCTTCAAACAATATCACAGAGCAAAGTTTCTGCGATGCAGGATGACGTACAGTTACTGAAGAACCAGAAACACAAGGAAAGAGAGGAGCAGCTGAACGGATCGGCCAGTGATCCCCTTAACCAAAATGAGGTCAGCAACGGCAGCGCGGCCGGCAATAAAAAGCAGAAGAAGACAACCGGATTCAAGATATGCAGGCCACAGGCTACCTTTCTTTGGCCGAGCACGGCGGCTAGCAGCGCCGCGTCTGTCGATGAAAAACAGCACATGATGATGTTCCCCGGCGGTGGCCCCCCATCTGCCTCCAGCTCCACCGCATCAACNAACCTTCCTTTGGCCGAGCACGGCGGCTAGCAGCGCCGCGTCTGCCGATGAAAAACAGCACATGATGATGTTCCCCGGCGGTGGCCCCCCATCTGCCTCCAGCTCCACCGCATCAACGCCGAAACTGCAGCTTCTGCCAGCACCAGGCCTAACATCACCACCCCGCCTGCATCCACTCCCCTCCGACCTCCCTTCAGATGTAGTGGCGGTCCCCAAACATCATCCGCCAGACAGAATTACTCCAGTTTCGGACGCCATTATCATCCCTCGCGTACGTACCCCCACTAACCTGCTGCTTCTGCTTTTCTCTCCCTTCTTCTCCTGCGATTTTGTGGGGTCACTGCATGCTGACAAAGACGTACATGTGGTCGCGATGCAGTGCGTGGGAAGTAGGGATGGGCATCAGGATGACGCAATGGCGGCGGCAGGCTCTCCATGGAAGAAAGAGGCTTTTGAGTGGAACGGAATCACCACGGATCTGGTCCTCACCACCCCCTCTCCTTATCAGTAGACATTTCTCATCATTAATTACTTTTTTCAATACAAACATTAGGGCATGGTTTCCATGGCGTTTGTTAATAAAGTTTGATGTTGATTTTCCTGATTATAGCTTCCAANATTTCTCATCATTAATTACTTTTTTCAATACCAACATTAGGGCATGGTTTCCATGGCGTTTGTTAATAAAGTTTGATGTTGATTTTCCTGATTATAGTTTCCAACCTTTGTTAAAAGGTTGGAATCAAATGGAAGAAACTTGGGTAGGTGTAATATAGTATTAATATGGTTTTGCTCTTTATAGAGATATCATACAAATATGATCAATATTTGCATTATGGAAGTATAATCCTTGAGTAGTGTGAGAAAGTCTTCTGAGAAATGTTGACACTAGCGATTTTTAGTATATATAACACTAGCCATTTGAATGATTCTAATTTTGATAAGTTCTATGAATATATCTTATAATATCTTTTATTATTCTATGATGCATGTTTTGAAAGATGTTTACTTGTTGAATCTGAAACGTGTATATGCCATACATGCTCATACCTTCAAATAAGAATATATATAATATGTGGATGTAATATGAATTTGGATTTCACTTGCTTGAATGGATGGCCACCTTCATCAAGAATATGAAGAATTGTTTGTGGATATATTAGAAATTTGAATTCGACTTTCTTATTTAAATGAATAATCACATCCAACACAGTATGAGTAGCACAAAATCCACAACAACATGTAAATTTTTTTAAATTTCCATATAAAAATGTTACTATTTTTTTAAACTTCACAAGCTAATTAGTTGAAATATGGTTAGAAGTTAAAACTTTGTTTGAAGATGACTAAAACAAACTTCATTGCTTATCTTTTTACGAGCTCTTCATATGTCCAATTCCTTCAAACTTCAAAGTTTTGTGGGCTCGTGTATTTTTCAAAGATAAATCAAGTTCATGTTATACAAGTCAAGATATGCTCTACAAAATAAGACTTGGTTTCATCATTTTCCAAAATTCCAGCACGCAACACTTTCATGCAAATCCATGTTAGTTCTTGAATTTGACTTCTATTCTATTATTTTTAGTCTTTAACTTTATGAACACTTATCTTCATATGGTTATTTAAACATTCATGCTTGAACATAAAGTTATGGAATAGAATAAAATAGAAGTTTATTTTGTTTCCATTTTTTTTTAATTTACAATGTTAAAATTTTTGTTCCTTTTCATTCTCCAGCAATTCTCAAACTCATTCTACATACACTTGACCTTTCTACTAATATTCAGACTCTTAACTTTCTTCAATCTCTCTCCAATAATACATATAACTTCTAAATTGTCTTGAATCCTAATTCCCAACATTATGACTCGCGACCAAGCCATTGAAATATCAATCCCAAGTCCTTTCTTTATAAACTATCCAAAATAGTCCCACCAAACATGTAGCTCTTAGCTTCAAAGTCCCACTAACTCCTTGCCTTTCTAACCCTACAACACATCTAGTACTCATCATTCATCACTTTTATACTATTACAAGAAAGATGGGTGTTCTTACACCAAAGTCTCCTTTATTTTGGCATAGTCCTAAAGGAGGCCACAATATTTAGATTAACCCCATGAGCCTATTATATAAAGTCAACTTCCATGAAAACAAATTTACCTTAAAGATTTTATTTAATGACTACTTGAGTTTAGTGTATGTACTTAAGAAACTTCATGGGAAATAGTATTGATGCATATGAAGTCTGCTATTATAATAAGAATATTCCTCTTCTCTTCACAAGTAAGAGATGCCTGAAAAATAAAATCAAAGCAATTAAAAACTGATAAACTAATGCAAAATAGACAATCTTTATAAAAATTGAAGTAAAATTTATTATATTGTATCATTAATTAAGCTATAAATATGTTTTAGCTCTTTCTACTCATTAATGTTCGTGTCAAGAGCTAGCATTCATTAAAGTTTAAATATATTGAATCCCATTGGGCTATTTAAGGACTATCATTCAAAATCTATTCAATCCATAACGTTGTCCTTAAAGAAAAACTATTTATTCATCAAAAACCGTTTTAGACTTTTTTTTTTTTTGGCTGGATAATACAAATCTATGATAGTACCAAAAGGAGGCCAATGGTTTGCCAATGAGAAGTTAATAATAAATCTATTAGATAAGAGAAATGGAATGAAATTGGAATCCAGATGGATCCAATGTCAAAATGGGCCATACATGTATGTATGTGCACATGGATGGACTCCTATCTCGTTAGAAGGACAAGCCCCCCTTTGTCCTTATACATTATTCAAATTACATTTAAATACATGAAATAGTTGTCATTTATGGTAATATAAACCAAAATGAACCGACAAATTTGATTATATTCTTTTTGTTTAAGAAGACAAATTCTTTGGAATTATTTATAAAATTTATTTTTGGTTCAAAATAGCTCACTTTAATTTTATAAGTCTTATGAAGCTTTAATGAGGGATATTTATTTTAAATTAAATGACCATTAAAATATCTATAAGGTAAATCGAAAGATTGCTAGGTAATAAAAATTTAGAGCATGATTTACATATTATGCCTAATCAATATAAATTTTATTATTTACAAATTAAATGAATTGTTAAACTTGTTTCATTTATATTATCAAACTATTATTATTATTATTATTATTTTTGTTATTTTTTTTATTTTTTTTACATGTATATTTCTGTCTAAAATCTCAACCAATGCAAATCTAGATAATGATTGAAAGTTATGTTATCAATCCCATGAACACTAATAAGTATTAAAATATTTTGATGATCATTATCATGATTTGGTTAGGGCAAATAATATAATTTTAGACTAGTGCAAGTATTGTATTTGTTGTGTCATCAACAAATTTTTATCAGCAGACACGAATCTCAAAAAGTTTTGAGCAAGAAACATTCCAAATACAAATTTATGATCATCCAAATTCCATTTTCATGAAACTTATAAGCAATCTAAGCATATTCGCATGACTAAACCAAAGACTGTTAATGTGTGACAGAAGATCTGTGACCATATAGTATGAATCATCATTTTAGTGTTGTACAAGAATCCAATACATGCTTAGATGAAAGAAGATAACCAATAGGGATACCAAGAGTTTTTATGTGGAAAACTTTGAACAGGGAGAAAACTCATGGGGCCTAGCCCAGCTGAAATAATTCACTATGAATTGTGAGTGCACATGTCCACTATTCTTCTAAATTAGAGAAGATGAATTTAGAAAGTTGGTCGTTGTAAATGTACAGTCATAGCTCGTCAATAATAGTTGTAGTCTAATTGTAATAAATGTAGTTCTCATTTAAAATATAGGTTACAAGGGTAGTAGTCGATTGTTATGGAAGTAGTAGTCCACAGTGAATTTTGTAAACGATGGTCGTAGCACCAGCTTCTTAGATAGACTGCAGTTGAAAGCCATGGTAGTGGTTGGTAATCTGGTAGCAAATGGTTGTTTTAGGAGGGTCGTTGGCCACAAAGATCATAGTAAGAAGTTGTAGGAGCTGTGAGTCATGTATATCGTTGTTGCTCACATGGGTTGTAGTGGTGAGTCGTGAAAATCCTTAGGCTGCAGAGGCTGGAGTTAGGAGATGCACTAGCTATGAACAACGTAGGTCATAATTGATCACATAGGTCGCAGTGCTGAGTTGTGATGGCGTCCGTAGGTTGCGAGGGTCAGTGTTGAGAGCTACATGAGTGTTATTGGTTCTTTTCAAAAACTCAGAGTCGTCGGTTTCTCTATATATATGTCATCGTCATATAATTTTCCTTTCCGCATAAATCTGAAAAGAAGAGAAATTAGAAAATACGAGATATACGATAAAAATAGATAAACAAATTTTAAAAAGAAACATGGAGGGCTTATGTAGAGGCAATCCCCGTGCGATTGTTCGAGAGTATACATCCAAATAAGATTAGATCGAAATATCTCGAAACATGGTATCCAGAAAGAAAGTCCCTACATAAGCCACCCATAACCAAATAACAAAAAAAAATTTGTGATAAGGTCAAGAGAACTCCTAAATAAACGTATCCCTTTGATTAATTATATCTTGGGAGATACCCAATAATACTCTTGATAAAAATACTCTTGCTTACATTATCATGACTACTAAATAGGTCACCAAAAAGAATGATATTCTCATAGAAGCATCTTGATACTTTCAATTCTATCGCTAAGCCACAAGACGAAGAGTGAATCTCTCACATCGTAAATGGGTAGCTGCTCATCAATAATAGGGGCCTATGGAATAACTAGGTCGACTCATAGGGTCCACATCTTGCTTCAAGGGCCTAATCGGGTCATAAGGGCATATGGTGAATTGTCGTATCCTACATGGGCGGTGGCCTATTTGCAATTGGAGCCTACAAGACGACATCAGCGAGGTCACAAAAGGATGAAAGGGCTCAACAAAGGAGAGGTAGAATTATTCAAATCGGGTAGAGACAGCCGAGTCAGGATACCACAAATCCACCATCACATATAGTTGTGAAGGTAATCAACCGAACAAAACTAGGATTCTTGTTAGCAATCCATGAATTATGTCTTCCAAGGAGAACTCGATAGCCCTAAGATCAAAAGAAGAAAATTCTAAGTCTTATGACCTATAAAGGTAGAGCTCACAAAGGTGAAACTTATAGTCACCAAATAAATGAGGAAGTGGCCACCAGAAAGAAAAGAAAAGTGAGGTCCAATTGAAAAAATGAAATAATCTCAACAAAGGACTTACTCTCCGTCTTTATCGAAGAAGCCTCTAACACTCTAATCGTGCTAGACAACCACCAAAGTATAAAATTTATGTTGGGTCAGTCGGGTTGAAGAAGCATGGTGACTTCTTCTCGGAGCATGCAATATGATGCAATTATCTAGTCTTAAGCATGAATGTCTTATTAATATGCCTCGGGTAATAGTCTTGCATGCAACCTATTTTAAAAACATCCCGAAGGCCATGCAAAAAAGTAAAGTGTAGGTTCTAAAAACTTGAATTCTTTAATTCTAAAATTTTGATTAATCTTAATGTTTTATTAGAATTTTTATAGAAAAGTGATACTATTAGGGTCCTTAAAGACCCTAAATTACAACACATGATTCCCAGATAAACCACAAGGTAAGAATGGTGAAACTGGAAAGCACATATAAGAAGCAGGAAAGTAAAGTAAGCCAACAAATAAAATAATAAGAAAAGTCGATGTCATTAGGTCTTCAACATACCCATAAACAGAAAAGGTGATCAAGCACCGCATATGTACACACATGATTCTAGTTTTATGCATCAAAATCAAAATGTGGAATTAAGATATGGGACACGAGCATCTGCGCCAGGTCGTCTATCATGTGGTTCCAGACCTCAAGTGCCTCAGAACCCATACCCGTATCTTACTTTCATTACACGACTCTCTCCTAGTATTCAAAAAATACATATAGAAGTATAAAAAAGAGACTCAACCTACATGAAAATCATGTTAGCAAAAAGTTATCTACATGCAAAGTATTAAAACATGCCCGGTGGGAGGAGTTTTTAATAACGCCTACAGAAAAAACATTAGCATAAATCATTATAGCTCCTCATTGTTGGATATGGCTTTCTACAAAAAGAGTCTCTAATAAACTAATGTGTAATTATGACACCCAGTAAACACACAAAGCAGCAAAAAAGGTGATGTCTGACTTGAGCAACCAAACCAACAGAAAAATATAAACAAGACATCGAAAAAGACTTTCTAGCATCATAGTCTAGCCTAGCACACCATCTAGCTTAGTGTCACAACATCTAAGTGTGTGCATATTGCCAAGGGAAATCACGATGTATGACTTTGACGGGGTCGCCATCGGAAGATGACATTTTAAAATAAGTGATTTTACATATGGCCTAACTTAAATAATTTCAAAAGTAGGGTGAATAATGCATAGTATAAAATTATTCATTTTATACTTTTGAAATATCAAACCATTGAATAAGATATGTAATGCTCAAGTGGCGTACTTTAGAGTCCTTGGAGCCTTAGCACAATCATACACAAATTGATCGTAATATGAAAACTTGTATTGCTCATTGCGTTATACTTGCAAGAATGCTAGTTTAAGTATTATGACCAACAAATAGGTGACTCATCCAAAAGGAATCAATTTGCCATCTAAATAGGCTAAGTGATGTGCATGCATAATGCAAATACGAGATATCATTATTTTTCTTGATTCTTTTTAGATCTAGGAGTCGCCAACTTGTCTATTTATGTATCATAATATAATTTTCCTATTTGAATAAGTCTTCCTCCTTAATCAAATGAATGACTCAAAGAGGAGATAAATTGAATAGCAAAATGGCGTACGACAAAAAATAGACAAACAAATCAAAAAAAAAAGGACGGAAGGCTTATATAGGGGTAATCCTATTGTGATGAGCCGAGAGTATACGTCCAAATAGAATCTGATCGAAGTACTCAGAAAACAACATCCACGAGCAGAATCTCTATATAATCCACCCGTAACCCGAGAACCAAAAAGGACATCTTTGTTCTGGGGTCAAAAGTCTCCGAGAGAAACATATTTCTACTTGTTAATTACATCTTGTTGAATGCCCAAGAAGACTCTCGATGAAAGGAGTTTCTCTTTATTATCATGAATCTGGGGCATAGGCTACCAAAAGGTGATTATTTTGTATGGGGCGGTCTTAATGCTTTAAAGCTCACGCCAAGCCATCGGGCAGAGAGTGAATCCCTCAATTCCAAATGGGTAGTATCTCCTCAACACATGGTACCTACGAAATAACCATACATCACTTAACGAGGGTATCCCGATACGTCATAACACATCCAGACCGTAAGAGCAGAGGAAAAATCATTGTATCCCGGCATCGGGCCGTCAAAGTGATATCAACGAAGTTGAAAGAGCAGAGATGTCTCGACAGTGGTAGTCAAAGGTGGGGAGAAGCAATCTTAAGAGGAAGAGGTAGCCAGCTCGGGGTACCACAGACCCGTCATCCCAAGCCACTAGGACTTTAAGTCTACCTGGTCGTGAAGGTAGTCGACCCAACATAACTAGAGATCCCCGATCAACAGTCCATGAATCACATCATACACGAGGATCTCGGTAGTCATAAGGTCAAAGAAATGAGACTCTATCTTATGACTATTGGTTGGAGCTTCAATAGGTTGGACTTATACCCGCTGAAATGACGAGGATGCCGCAGGAAAGAACAAGAAAGGGAGGTTCAGCTATAAAGCTGGAAACTCTCAAATAAGAGGACTTATACCCTTTCTGGATCGAGGTGCCTCCTAACACCCTAAGTGTGCTAGACAACCACCTAAGTGAGATTATGCTGGGCCAATCAAATATGATGCAATTATCTATCCCATTCTTAAGCGTGGAGGCCCTATTAAGTATGATTGGGTTATAGCCAAGCATGCAAACCATTTTTAAAACCGGCCCGAAGGCCGTGCAGAAAGTAAAGACTGATTTGTAAAAAAATCTTGAAAGTTTTAATCCTAAAATTTTGATTATCTTAATCTTATTAAGATTTTTAGGTAAAATAATTAGAACGTGGACCCAGATACACATAAAGAATCAATACAAAATGCTCCAGCATGCAAAGGCATACGAAAAGAAAAAGAAAGAAAAGCACCCCAAAAGAACATATAAAAATGCCAAATACCACTTGACCGACAAAATAATCCAGGAAAAGCAGTAAAAGCGGTCGGAGTCTGAATATACATGTTCGATCCTGATTCTATACAAAAATGTAAAATTCGGACTTAAGGTATGGGACATGAGCTGCTGCTCCTAGTCATGGTTCGGTGCGTCATCTGCCTCACCCCATGCCAATGCGTTATTTCCGATACAGACTCCTGCAGCAGATCGCCCTAATATACTATCACACACAAGAAAAATGCAAGCACACTGAAAAAGACGAGAAAGTGACACATGACTAGCGTAAGATAACACAACACACAACAATAGCCAGATGTGTCGAAAATACTACATAACATCCTAAACCCAAGCCGAGCACACCATCTAACTACAAGTGTATCAACCTAGTATTTAAGTGTGGGGTAAGTTTTGGTATGGTATGACTTTGACGGGGTCTTCACACCGGCCCCCTCCTAAGGATCTGAGAGATCTAAAGGGTGTCACAAAGAGGGGTGACACAAGTTAGATTCAATAGATCTTTAGCACAATCATACTCGTGTCAATCTCGATAACTTAACATTGCTCATCAAGATTAACCTGACAAGCAATGCTATTTAAGACATCGCAATCAGCACGAGATTCACTCTCTTAACGGGTCTGGCTCATTATCCATGTGAACATGCAAATGCAAATGATTGGTTAAAACACCAGTGATGAGTATATCATGGGGCAGAAACTCAAAGGAAGGTGGGCATATCGTGGTGGCAGCGGCCCCAAGAGGTATGCCGAAGCGACAGTGACTCAACGGAATAAACATGTCGTGGCGGCAGCCTCTGAAGAGAACATGCAACTCAAGCATATGATCATAGTCATGCAACTAGACAAATGCAAGATATGATGCAATAATGCAGCCATACATATGCATTACAATATACCGAAATGCAAAAACACATGCAAGAGAGTATGGTGGTGAAACTAGTTGGTCGATCGGGTCGAGGAATCTAGTTGAGCCAAAATGTCATGCCAACCGGCTCGGGGAAGCCGATTGAAATGAAGTGGGATGCCCGCCGGGCCGGGGCGAGTGATCGGAGCAAAGTGAAGCGCTCACCATGCTGGGGTGGCTAGTCGGAGCAAAGTGAAGCACTCAACGGGTCGGTGCAACCGGTCAAAGTGAAGTGAAATACTTGTCGGTCCAGGGCGTTAGGTCGAAATGAAGTGAAATGCTCTCAGGGCCGAAGAGAAGTGAAATGTACGTCCGACCGGGGCTGCAAATCTGAGCAAATTGAAGCGCTCGCCGGGCCAGGACAGCCAGTCGAAGCGACGTGAAATGCTCGTCTTGCCGGGGTGGCCNATGGTGCCGGGACGACGGAACCGTGAGATCTTGACCGGTGTCGCTTTAATCAACTTTCATATGCCCATAATAAAATTTAAAGAACTTTAACCATAGGGNTGAGTTGTATTCCCAATAGCTATATAATCAACATCTATGAAGAAGGGGATTGTATTCCTCCCCATATTGATCATCATGACTTTGATCGTCCACATCTATGAAGAAGGGGATTGTATTCCTCCACATATTGATCATCATGACTTTGATCGTCCATTTTTTGTGCAGTTTCTTTCATATCAGAGAGCAGTATCCTATTCGGCACAGATATAGATATCATCGGTCTAGGAGAATTTCGAGGATCTGTTGAGATTTCTTTATCGAGAGGATTTGTTTTGATTCTAAAAGGGAATGGAGATGATATAGCAAAACATTGTATTCCGGGAGTTCGGCACCGTCGAGTGTCGATAACCTTCAGAAGAATGATTGACGATAAAACTCTATATGGATTTCAGCCGGATCCAGAACTTGAGCAATTGCAACCATATGAGTTATAAACTCGTTGCACCACTA